>VZUA01002766.1:437-10773 GCA_013401035.1 Horornis vulcanius | reverse complement strand
AATTGTGCATACCATATTCTGTGAGAATATTTTGGGGTACAAAATCAACTTCTTTAAAAAAGCTGAAAGATATTTTGTTGTATTGTCATACAGTGGGACAATCAGTCTTAACATATTTTATAAGCTGCAAAAAAGTAAAGACAACTGCTGTCTTCAGGACATATCCTAAGGATCTCTGTATCAAACATGCATTACAACCTGCCATTGGTGTGGTGCTAAGACTCTTTAGGTCACACCTGGTAGATTACTTCCCAGACCAAAAGCATCGTGTCAGTACAGAGTCAAGCCCAAGCTGATCAGTCTTGCCAAGACTTTGACCTGTCCCAAGTATGCCTGTACAGAATTAGCACCACTGGGATAGTTAGCACCCTACAAATGCTGTTTTGCAGAGTTTTGCACTGAACTGTCTTCCACACTGCAGACAAGTTCTCATTCATAATTTCTACCATACACCAGCTAGACAGACAGGGATTGTGCCTCTGGTGACCTAGTCAGAGACAGCATTCCCTGGATTCAGTTTAGGAAAGTTTAAAAAAGAGACAAAAGGCAAGGTAATCTCTTTCGAATACACAGTATACAGCAAACCAGGCAAGAATTTCAGGTTATTTCTAGGCTACTTTTCCAAAAAGCAGAACAAAGTATAGTTTTAACACCTACACATGGCAAATTATGTCTTGTAATTTTTATTCTTAAGGAAATCTTCCAGTAATGCATCAGGGTTTAGAATAATTGCCCCAAAAGAATGGTAGTGACTTTTTTTAAATATGATTTTTTTCTCAGAGAATTGCAAAGAAGAGAAGATGTAGTTTGATGGGAATGCATGCTTTGGTGCTTGACTGACCAAAATGGAAGTTACATATTTACACAGAGATGTAAACAATAGCTAAAGCAAAACATAAGGCATCTTACCAAACTCAGAGAGGAGTATTGCCTTACATGACCTTTAGACATCTGATTCCAGGGTTTGCAAACCTACCTAATTTTGGGCAGAAGTGAATGGGGAAAATTAAGCAGATAGGGCAGAGGTTCCAAATAGTTTATATGCTTATCAGGAATGGCCAGACCTTAAACAAGGAGTGTCCACAACACCAGTGTGTCACCCAGATGGATGTTCTCCTGTGTTCACTGGGTATGAAATCCAAAGTAATCCAAATAATATAACTGAGTTAGATGTCTAAGCTCCCATTATAATCAGTTGTCATCTAGGGTGTAATTCAGAATGTTAAACAAAGCCAGTAGCGTTTGAGATGCCCCAGTTTACCAGGGACATTCACACAATTCTGACAGGCATGGCATGAAATACAGGGGACCTGAGGCCTTCTGGATAGGCAGGTTGTCTTGGTTTGGGCAAATTTGGAAGGGAACTTCCAAAGGGATGATTCCTTTAAGGTAAAAATGCAGCAGTCCTTCCCTCCACCTGTTCATGAGATAAACTTCCTTCAAGAAAAGTAGAAAAGAACTGTTTGTTTAACAAGCAAAGTATTTATAAGCGTAAAAAATGAGTAATATTAAATGATAAAACCTTTCACTGTTTTGAAGAGAGGCAAATTCAGAAAGTCCTTCCGTAGTTCAGAGTGAGTCCTCTGTGGGTGTTTTTTGTCTCACTGAGTGTCTCTCAGTCCCTCCAGCGCTGGAATGCAGCATCCTGGCCCCCAGTGGGCCACGGCCATGAACATCCAGTGTTTTTTCTGGGTTTTCAGTCCAGAACAGGTTTGAACAGTTCCAGGAAAAGAAAAGCCACAGTCTAGGGAACTTCTCTCCTCAGCTAGCTAAAACTAACTAAAAGCAAAGGAGAGCTCTCTCCCACTCCCTGTCCATGCTGCAGACAACATGCACCAAGAGAGAACTGAAGCTCTTAACTCTAAGTTTTTGAATACAGCTGTGAAAAAATTTCACCACTTTTCCTTCCCCATTTTGTTCTCAGATCTAGTTTTAAAGGCACAAAACTTACTTCTGGGCTAAACAGATGAATGGAAATATAATTCAGCTTCATAAAGTCACCCCAGGACACAGGTGGAGGCCAGACAGGACACCAGAAGACATCTTTTATCCTGTATTTTAGGTTCAAGAGCACTAACTGGCCTGGAGGTCATAACATAGGAACTAAAATTTTGGCATGTTTTAACTGATGTAATTACATTTGAAAGTCAAATGGAAAAGAAGCTAGAAGTAGATTTTATTTCTATCTCAATTCCTAGTTTAGGGGAAAAACTTACTTTTTGTTTCCCCATCCTCTTCCATCTCACAGAAAACCTAGTCACCTGCAAAAGGGGGAAGCAAATATCCTGCAGCTACTCTGCTCTCATGTAACCAGTCAGCTTCCAACAGAATACACTATTTTAGTTGAGAGTGATATAAACAAAGTTTATCAAACACAGCTATCTCACAAGCTTTTTAGTGAACATCTTGAAATAAAAGTTCTTATCATAAAATCACTCTCTGTATATGTGCATTCCAGCATACAGCTATAATCAGTGTAAAATACAGCCATGATCTTCTGCGTTTTATTGGCCAGTGCCTGTTATAGAGTAAGGAGCTTGGGGATATTTTTCAAGCCCATTAGCGAAAATTAATGAACTGCACAATTTAAAATTCATTCTTGAGTTACCACAACCAGGTGAAGGTTGGAATGACTTGTTTAACCAATGGAGCTTTTTTCAACAGTTAATAATAGGCTTATCTGTTTTCTTTGAAATACAATAGAGGCTGAGAATTTTATTTTTGTCTCTAGCATGATTTTTGGATTGCAGTGCTTTGTCATAGTACTAATATTAGTGTAATCAAAACAATCTTGCAATCAGGAGGAACTAAAACCATATGGTGCTTGGTTTTTTTTTCACATCTGCTTTATGCCAGAGTAAGGAAAAACAGAATCAAGCTCTCAAGTTTTACAATTTCATCCAGGGTGGGAGAGAGGGGAGGGTTACTCTTCTCATTTAGATAAATATTGGGAAATAAAGGAAAATACCATACACCTTCAGCCTCACATATGAAACTAGGTTAATATCTCAGTTTAAATAGTGACATGGACAAAGAATAATTTATGTATTGTATATGCTTATAGCAAGAGAACAAAATTATAGTTTCTCTGTGTTCACTGCACACATATATATGCCCATATGAATTCCATTTGCCAGTGGCATGTTTTAGGATCCTAAAATAGTATTTACTTTGAAGTACAGCTCTTGCTAAGGAAAATCCATAAATTTTGCCTGTACTAATTTACACAATCCTTTCAATTATTTATCTTTTAATTTTTTCAATTACTATTTGAAAGGGGACAAATGTTTATTGCACATATTAGTGTCAAGTAAGTCAGATGGTCATTCCCTTTTCATGTGGTATAATCACAATCTTTTGATTGTGATTTGAAAATGTCCATCTGTTGCAAAGATTGTTGTATTAATAAGAGGAGGAGAACACAGATAAAAACCATAAGTAATACTGAAGAAAAAAGACTATCTAGCTGGAGCATGACAGTACTTTGTTACTTGCCTTGGAACTACGCATCTTGTACAAGAATATAGGAAAAAGATTCCAGTAAATTAAAAGTGCATTTCCAAAGAGCTCGTCTCTAAAAGTAGATTAATTTTCAAAATGCATTTGCTGTTGTCTCATGACTAAAAATCATGTAGAAAATACTCAGAATGCCCTCTAACCTGGTACATACATATGCTTAAATCAACATATTTTGTTCTCTGGTGTTTCTCTTGATTTTTCTTTGTCATTACATGTCATTTCATCACAATTCTAATTTATTGGTATTGCCTCCTTCCAAGCCTTAGTTTGATTGAATAAGGTGACAATTCCATGCATTACAACATACTCAGTGATAGAACAAGCATTTTCTTGAAAGGCCATATTCTCATTAATTTCAATTTTTTCTCTTTTTCTTCTATTCAAACTCCAATGTTGGACAGATAATGGGAATATTTTTATACCTAGTTATGTTTTCTTAGTCTGTGCTATCCTGTGATAACCCATTTCCTTTCTTCTTTTCTGCAGTGACTTTAGTGCCCGATTTAAGATGTTTTTCTGCCTTGCTGAAGAGCAAGGCCAAATGAAGCTGATATGTCCTGTTGAACTAATTTATTTTCTGTGATGCTTCCCAGTCTTTTATTTTCATTGTCTGCATATTTTTTATGTTGCTCTCCAGCACTAGGTGCTGCTTATTCCCACTGATCATTCCTTGTGGTGCTGCAGTACTCAGGGAGCAAAAGGAGGGAGGCTCTGCCACCATTTTTCACCTGAAGAGTTTCTTGCCCTCTGCACCATATGGGTTTTTAAACGTGGACTATTTTCAAGTCAAAAAGAGTGACACATCTGGTATATAGTTGGGCTGAATTTATTTGTAAGAAAAATTCACAAATCCCTATTTTCTTGAATAAGGAGGAGTAGAACCAGAATCAGACCTCACTCAGAAATCCCCAGACACACCAGCTGACCAAAGAAGATTCTCTGTCTAGGTCACAGGAGAATCTCCTCATGCTTTAATTTGTTGTGTGCACAACTTTGGAAGAGTACGTTTTATAAAAAAAATATTACCAGTGGTCTTCTACTTTACTCTCCATGCAAAAGAATCTGTAATGAATATTAGTATGTGTGAAAGAGAAGAGGTATTTGAGAAATAACCTATGCTTACTGACAGCTAAGTAATAACCAGTCTTAGTTTGAAAGACAGGTGTCTGCTAGGGAGGGGCAGGGCCTCCCTAGGAAATGGACAATTCAAATCCACTCCCTCCAAATCATTATAATTTAGAAAAGTAAAGGGGCTTTCAGGCAGAGGTATGGGGATAGGAATAACAGTTCTTTACCAGTATGTATAACAAGACAAACAAACAACTACTACAGCATTAATAGTAAATAGAACCAGGAAAAAACCTCGAGTGGCTTTGTTTCACAGAGCCCGGGGCAGTCTGATCTCTCGAGAGCACCAGGCTGCAACGGTGGAAACATCCCGGGCTGGTGGGTGAGATCAGAAGCTCCTCCAGTGGGGATGTCCCGGCAGGGCAGGGGATGCGGGGCCAGAGAGCAGCAAAAAGCCTCCAAGCAGTGCCGAAGAAAACGGCGGCGGTGGGGCAGGACTGGCCCGGCTCCAGCAGGGCAGGAGGTGAGCTCAGAGTTCCTGGGCACACGGGCAGATGGTGGTAGATTTTCTAAGGACCGGACCCGGCGGTGACAGTGAACTCCTCCCTCAGCAAGCAGCAGCCTCACCTCGCCTCCTCTCTACGATGCCGAGAGCGAGAGAGAAAACTGTCCCCAGCCCTGTCCTTCACCTGTCCCCAAAACTCGAGTTATCTCCCCCGCCCGACCTTTGGCTACCTCTTTGTTTTGGTCAAGCACCCATAAGCACCCAATAGTTACTCTCCTAGCAACTTTATGGGGAAAAGTTCTGTAAGCAGAAAAAGAACAAACCTAACCCCCAACATAACCCAATGACTGAAAATTTTCTGATTTTTCTTGGAGTCCAGGTCATCTTTTCGTGTTGGCAGCCCAGGTCTGTGGCAGGGCTAGAGTCAATGAAAAAGAAGTCCCAGCTGCTGCCTGCTGACAATGCAAACATTCCAGGTGCTATTGCCAGAACAAAACAAAATGTTTCCTTGACTCTGAATTTTCTAGTAGGAGAGGATAGACTAATATCATGGGGTGGAAAACCACCCAGATCATCAGCAGCAATTCAAATATGTTTTTCTTAGGATAGTTGAAGCTGTTCCCCAGATGAACAGCAAACCTTAGCACAGCGCAAAGCATGGGCAGATGGACAGACAGCTTTGTTTCCATCCCATACGTCTACTCTGCTGCAAAAACAGTAAATCACAGAGTTGTGAATCACTCAATAGTGCCTTTCTTGAAAGGTTTATGGCACAGGCAAGAGGAAAATTTCCTCGTGCACAAACAAAGCTTTCCTAGACAAGGGAAACTTGGACACATGATTTAGTAATGATGCCAATGATGCAAGATATTACAATTAGTTCAGTTGTTTTCCATTTACCATGAATAGGGATAACAGAATTTAAATCAAGTCAGCTGATACTACCCATTTCTTTTGCAGTAGTCTTTCATGAAGACGGTATTTCCAGCTTGGACAAGAGCAGTTTCTTTTCAATAGCCAGTTGAAAGAAGAGCAAACCAGCATCTTTATTTTATGTAGTTTAGTTTAACCAAAAGAAATTATTATTCTCCCCCATTTCTGTTTTTCTGTTCTACCTGAGTAAATGTGAAAACACTGAGAAAACAGATACAAATGAAGCCTAATAATTGATACAAATGAAGCCTAATAATTGATAAAGAAACTAATGACTGGAACAGGTGAAAATCTGTTCATTTTTTTCAGCTGACCTAGATTTTTTTACACAGTAGTGGACAAACTTAGAGGCAAGGAGAAACAGAATATGAGAAGACTTTGCAATTAACCTTTCTTATAGTAGAAAGGAGAGATAAAAACAACAGTCCTAATGGAATATAGGTCCTTCGATCCTGGACCAAAAGGAGAGTATTATTTACAGGAAAATGGGTATGAGTTTGGTCATTCTTTCAGAAAACAAATAAAACTGTTTTGCAAAACACACAAAGGCAGACTGTCATGAATGAGTTTTTAGGTTGTTCGAAGAATCACCAGCAAAGGTATCAGCAAAAGCAGATTTAATGTGAAAATGAAAGCATGACAAAGTTTCTTGGCAAGGTGTACTCTTCTACTTACTAGATGGACAAAACACATAGAATAAAATTAGAACAAAATCTAAAATTAATCAGTCTAAAATTAAAATCAACCTAAAATTATCTACATGGAGGGAGGGAATGGAAAAAAAGTATGGATGGGGAAGGGTAAAGATAAAAAGGAATAAAGGACACTCTCTGGTTGTGTCAAAAGGTTTCAAGGGGACCACCTTACCAAACTTACCCTCGGACTTGACCAACGGTTTAGCCTAAAGGTTTTAGCAGCACTTAATCAATAGCCTAATTGGAACAATTTAAGAAAAGATTCTCTAGAATTTACTGTAAGCACATCAGTTACTCTCTTACAGGCCTGACTTATGAATCTAACATACTTACAAGTCTAAGAGAGCAACATTCACAGTACATTTGCTGTGGCATATGCACACTCACATGCACACAGACCTAAAGAAGTATGAGAATAATTCCCATTGAGTTCAGTGAAGAGCTCGTGTTGAATGCCTTTGCATCTTCTCAGCAGGCAAAGGGTTGGGCCTCAAGGAGTGGGTTTATCTGCCCAGGCTCTGTCGTTGACATTCATCAGCAGTCCTCTGAGCATAGCGAACATGAGAGTTTGCTGGCTCTGAGAGTCCCCACTCAGAGGGAGTTGCAGCTTGCTGTGATCCAGGAGAGCTCAAGGTCTTTTTTTTCCCACAATCCAATATGAAAATACACTGATGTTGGGAAAAGGGCCAAAAATACCATATATAAAGATAAGTAACACTTAAAGAAAACAATGACATAACAAATTGTCACAAAGGCTTAGGAAGTACATCACTGTTTTAATGCCCATTTCATTTAGGCATTGATTTCATTTCTTTTGAGTATATTTGGAACACTGTTCAAGATGACAGTGAAATTAAGGCTCTCCTTTCAGAAGTGTAAAAGCTTCATCCTGGATATTATGTGATTGAGATGGCAACAGAGAATTTAAAATACTTATAGAAAGCTGTGGATTAGGGTGACTTTACAAGGAGTTCTGGTGATATGTAAAGATCCTGCTGAAGGGAAAGCCAACCAGCAGTTCTTCTTTTACTCATACAGATAAACAAACACTTGGTGTGAGAAAGGCTCCTGAGACAGAAAAAAAGTTAGGTTAACTGCATGCGTCACATGCAGATTTTATTTGATGTTAAACTACATTCTGACTACTTGTTTCTATAGATAGTTTAGTCCTAAACTTTAAAATACCAACTCAGGAATTCTATACCAGACAGTAGTAAACCCTGTGCAAGATTTCATTATTTTTGTTTGGGACTGTTGAGGGGAAAAAAAGCAAGGGGAAAAAAAAAAAGAAAAAAAACACCAAAAATCAAACCAAACCAAAAAAAAAAATCCACAAAACCCCCACAAACCACAAAAAACCAGTCAATTTTAAGGGCATGTGTTTTGTTTATTTAAAATAAATGGGGACTCTTGATAGTAAGTTTACACATGGTGCATTAGAGTGGTAGTTGGGTCCTGTGATACTGATTTGGTTTTGACAATGACTTCGATGGCTTTAGTTTGCAATTGCTTGCACTGTGGATACATAAAATGCTGGTTGAGAGGAGAGATCACACACTATAACACTGAGTAGAGAAAGAATCTTTAGGCACTACATATATCCAGCTCATACCTGGCCAGACTTCAGAGGGAGCTTAATAATCCTTCTCTTTTAATTTACATCTACATGTTTATTTTTATACATCCATTAAGTCTTTATCTGGAATTTCTCTAGCTTTTAAAGGGTTTTTTTGTTTTGTTTTGTTTTAACTGACAGATCACAGTTGCATTACTGCACAGAATTAAATCTTGTAGTCTGTTCTTAAGCAAAACTTTTCTTAACTTTCATTCATGAGCCACAGGAGTGTACTGGCTGTCATGCAAAGGCAAATAATGTTTCCAGTAAGGTATGGATCCTTACATGTAGGTCAGTAATCTAACAAGAAAGAAAAAGATGATCTTTTAATGTGCATTTATCCTGTTAATGTGCTGTCCAAGGGTAGGACTTGCTTTATTTAAGAAAGCTGGTAAATACATCTCTGCAACAGTGCCTAAACCTTGTGAGAAACCTGTATAATGAGGTGAATTGCTAGCTATTCTGGAGCCAGTAGGCACATCTCAGGGAAAGATTTATTGTTCCTTTCTCTTTGTAGAATAGCAACATGCAAACAGATGTTTCCTCATACTTGCACATTATTCAACTTCATTCAGCAACCTTTTTGTCTTGTTTTCCTCTATTAGAAGCATTCAAAATATTTACTTGTGTCTTTGAACTGCATTATGCTGGTCTGACAAAAGCAGAATACATTTTCGGTGGATATTCTTCAACACAAAACCTGATTTTTTTCCTCTACGGCTTCATTCACTAAGAACCTCTACTTTGATACTTAGGAATAAAAACTATTAATGTGCCTCATAAATTACTAAAAAATAAGATGAATATACCACTGTACTTTCACAGTTTGTCATGCTGTGCTTATTTTTATGGCTGCTGAAATCTCTGCTGTTCAGTTTGTGTATTACCTTCTCAGTATGCTTATTCTTCATTTAAGGCTTTCTGGAGAGCTGTCCAGTGGGCCTGTTCCAGCAGCACTGAGGACTGTCAGCACCAGCTACAAGCACTTCTGTGCTTAGTGTTCAACAGCAAGCCAAGCAGTCAGCTGGGTCCTGCACTGCCCATTTACCATCCTCGGGTGAAAGACTAGCCAGTTCTCAGTTTCCTGTGACCCATCTCCAAAATGGACAGCCAGGCACATTTTGGCTGAGTTATTTTCTCACACAGATGCTTCTTAACAGGGAGCTGGACCATCACAACACAAACCGCTTAACAATAGCAATTCTTATTTCTGTTTGCCAGAGGGAGTCATGTAAAGTTTGTAAGCCATAGATTAATATTTTATGTCTTAAAATATTTGTTTAAGAAATAGCCTTGTGGCTTTAACAGACATAAATGCCACACTGCTAGAAGTCAGCCATCTGGACTTTGTAATCTGGCAGGTAAACAAACGGACCAGGCTCTTTGACATCTCTCAGATTATTGCTGTTCATATGAGCATTAACATTTCCAAAGGTGTCTCTTTGCTTTGTCACATTTCAAAGACTCCATTAATTTTGTTTTCACATGCTTAAATATTTATTTTGACCTTTTGCCTCCTCGTGTAATAACCTCCTGGCTTGTCGGACTGGCCAAATCAAAATACACGGATGTGTCCTGAATAGCCTTGTTTCTTGTATAAACATGCTGAATAAACATGCAGCTCTTGCAGAAGAAAAGAGTGAGTCCTCCACAGTACTGTAGCAAGTCTCTTTGTCCATTTCAGATTATCCACATGGGTAGGGGCTGTGATGAGATATGCCAGCTGGTTTCTAGCCTCCATACTCTGTGGACTTCAGGATTATTCCCCCCACTGCAAGTAGTGCTGAAGTAAGACCAACGGTGTGTTGTTTTCTGTTTGATGTGCAGGTGCCGCTGTTGGAGTACCAACTCTGCTCCTGGTCCTAGTGGTGCCTGCCCTGGGTGTCCTTGCCTGCTCGGGATTCTGAATGTAGCTGGATTCACCTTGTCCTCCACCTAACACAAAGGACTCCCTGTGAAGATCAGGACCACGATTCTTTTTGATTCCTGTGGCACCATCCT
>VZUA01002761.1:8236-19830 GCA_013401035.1 Horornis vulcanius | reverse complement strand
AATTTTAATTTTTAAAAAAATTCCTATCAAGGTAATGAAAAGATCATCACCAGAACATAGACACAACTGCAGAGTTAAAAACGTGGTGGTCTTCATACTTACAAATGGATGATCTTTTCTCCAGGCTTTTCTCTCCTGTGCAAGTCTGCTAAGAGCTATGCCAGACATATTCAGATTCCCTCTAAAACAAAAGTAATTGCTGTTAGTATATACTTTTACTTATGGAGTAAACAATGCATTATGTGTTTATAAGCCCTACTCACTCAAGAATTATTTTGACCTCTCATTTTCACTTCAATAACCTAGATGCACATTTCTGCACAGCCTGCAGAATTTTTCATCAGGAATAACATCAAGTTTCCCCACGCCACCAAGCTCTTAGTTACTGGACTTGACCTACAAAATTCCATCCTTATCCAATTGCTTTTTATTTGAAGCCTATCTTAGAAGCAACACTGACAGTAGCTTGACAACAGAAACACTATTAGTAATGGAAAAAGTGCTCAGACTTCCTGTTTGTGCAACTGACACACACTCTGTTTATCTCCTTCCTACACCACATCAGGTATGGGAAATTCCTTCTGTAGGCAAACACCTGCATTACTCCCACTTCTGGCAAATGGGATTTTGCCACGTCTTACTTTTTGGGTAAATTCCCATTGAAAGCCAGTATCCCACACAAAAGCAACACAGGCATTGAATTTAACAAAACCATCTTAGTTTTGCAGTGATGCCACTATAAAACTTGTAGACAATAGCAGGAACAGGCAGCAACACAGAACTCAGTTAAGGAAGAGCTAGCAGCTCATTCCACAAGACAGATTTTCAATTCAGTATAAACTGAAGAATATTTCTGCACCTTCACTGCCTTAGCAACAGCCAAGCATGGTGACCACGACTACAGAAAAATATGCACAGCACAGGTCATTCACTACTGCATGACACAGAACAACAGTTCTAGACAGGATGATTGCACGAGTGTGCTTTCAAATTCTGGGGAGGATTCTCCATTCACCCAGAACAGCGGCCAAAATGAGAGTTTATTTTTCATTGTCAAACTGTATGTAAACTCAGGGTTTCACTAGCCACATGGTCAAATTCCAATGAAGGTTTTAATCCTCCTCACTTCTACACATTTTAAATAAGAGCTGATAATTGGCAGTGGGATAAGTCAGGCCAAACTGTGTCACCTTGTTTCACAGCCTTCAGCCTTGGAGTCAGAAACTTCATGTAAACAAAGTAATGTTTACAGAATTCTTTATCATGTTTTTACATTCCTTTCTGTGAAAGGACAATTGATGGACACTTTCTTAGACCAGTGGAAGTGAAGAGGTTGAACCTCTGTCTTCCAATTGGTCTCCTTTCTAGAAATCTATATAAGTTGTAAGAATAATTAAACTTCTTCTTTTCCCGCTCCAACTCCATGGTGATCACTGCTTCTCCCTCGGGACAGCATTGCATCGATAAATCCCACATGTACCTAACAAGCCTTTTTGACAGCAGAATAGTAGAATGCTTCCACTTAACAAGCTCACAGAATCAATGAAAGAAGACTTACCACTCTATTAAAACAAACTCTTATACACTGGTTAAGAATCATGCAAAATTTCACCACCTCTCACTATAATTATTACTTATAAGAAGTACTGCAGTCTACTACTATTATAAGCATATGAATTGTACATCTTTAAAACCACTAGATTAATCAACTTATGCAGTTCCTAGGAAAACATGTATTTTAAATCCATTATTCAACTTTTAAGCCAGTTTTGCCTGGCCATATTCCCTAATTCACCTTCAAAGCAGCAACTAAAGTAAAGTAAGATAAAGCTTTTTAAAAGGGACAATTCACACTCAGTGAACATGAAAACACACAAATATTCCTATATTCATCCAATTTTCCTCTAGTATTCCCAACACATACACCTATACCTTAATTATTGCAGAAGACATGCAGGACTTAGTGAATGTGTATACAGGATTTCAAATTTTAGTCTGTTCACAAGCAGGAGATGCAGAGCCATTGAAAAAAAATACCAGTAGAAGCAAAAAAAAAAAAAAAACAAAAACCAAACCAACAAAAAAAACCCCACAAAAAAACACAAACCAAAAAACACAAACCAAAAAACCCAAAAAACTCCACCAAAGACAACAAAACCCCTCTACCTTAACCAAATTGTACAGGGAGCAAGTTTTAACATATTGTGATCCCATGCCCTTGCAAGAGATGTAAATGAACTGAGTACACAGCATGATTTTCAGCTGTGATTTTTGTACCTGGTAGTCCACTGTACTAATACGAACCTTCCCATCCCAGGTTGAGAAAACCATTTGTGCTTATAAACCATCCAAATATTCTTCCATAGTTCACTAAATGCAGTAACGTTTTCTGCCAAAAGATACATTACAGGATGCTTTCAAATATATTTATTCCATTTCCTGTGGCTAACAGCCAATTCATTACAGCATGCACCTCAAGGGAAATGCCAGTTTCTCATTGGGTAAATCAACAGTGTATCTTCTGCAGAACACAACTAATCCAGTAACTTTTCAAGTAATTGGAAAAATCCTAAATTTTCAGGCTGTGCATCCTACTTGCTTTTGTTACACAGTATCCTCTGCCCTAGTACAATAAAGATTTTTCTAATGCTCTACAAATAGCTTTCCAAATCCTGAGGCATTCGATTTAGTTAAGCACTGAAAAATTTCAGTGCATTTGAGAGGGCAGGCTTCACATACATGGTTTCCACAGACTTCAGTTATATTGACGAGAACAGACAAGCATCTAAAACTTCATCTGTCTACTAGAAAGTAAAGATTAGACAAAGAATACTGAAAGCCCATCTCAAAAACTAAGATCCCATTAGTCAAGCATCCCCTCAAAAGCAATCTGCTAAGTGTCAATATATACTCTCTGTATCCCAATCTATTAATGCACTACATTATAAGAAAGGATTTTGCACCAGAAGTCTATTCAATCCTATTTTGCACATGCCACAAAGGTCGAAGAGACCAGTCTTCACGTTTTGAGTTTAATCCCCAAACTTACCCCTGCCATTAAAAGGTAGTAACGTCCCTTTTACTGCCATCAACTCAGAAAGTTAACAGAAACTTCCAAATTTACTCAGTAGCTTACCTTTGCTGCTGTTACTGCCTACTTCAGAAAAAGGACAAAATAAAACCATCACGCTCATCACGATGCAAATTTTGGCGTCCCATTACAGAATATCTTACCCATTTACACTCTCCGATGGGGTGGAACAACCTACTTTCACACACAAAATGCACGTCTTGCAAAGAATTGTTCCCGCGCCACAGGCAACTCTCTAAATACATCAACAAAATGCTCTTTTAGGTTCAAGAACTTTCAGCATGACTTATTGATTCCAAGCAGCAAGAAAAAAACCCAAAACAAGCAAAACGTTAAGATTGCTAGTCTCATATTTATACTTTGCAGATTAAATACTGACATAGGAAGAAACTATTATCGAAGTAGTTTGCCCCGAACTATGCAAACTTTATTCTTCAGAAGGGTGGAGAAAGCCACAGTCTGAGCGTTAATCAAAGCACGCTAACTCTAGACCAGGATAGAAAGTCTCCTCTGCCTGCGGCAAGAGAGAGATAGAAGAGGCCGAGCGGCGACCGGAGTCGCACGTTAAACAACAGAAGACGCCGCGCGGCGATGGGCTCGGTGTTCGACGGCCAAGTAACCGGACAGGGCCGAGCATCGCCCGCCACCGCGGAGGGCCGCTGGTCCCGTCGGCCCCGCGAGGGGCCGGGGCAGCGCCCAAGGCCTGCGCGGGGCACCTCGGGCCCGCCCGTCGTTCCCGGGCAGAAACCCGGCGGGGCGGGACCGGCTCGCGCAGGCCCAGCGGTTCCACGCCCTGCTCGGCGACCTCCGCCCGCCACCACCGGGACCTGCGGGGCGCTCAGAGCCTCAGGCGGGCAGCGCGGCGCCGGCCGGCCCGGCCACAAGGCGGGAGCCGCCGGGCCCACATGCCCATGGCCGCTGGTCCCGTCCCGTCCCGTCGCAGGCGAGGGGCGCCAGCCTGGCCCAGCCCCGCTCCGCTCCCCAAGCCCGGGGCCACCCCGGCCCCACTCCCGGCCGGGCCTCACCGAGAGCCGCTGCCGCCGCGCGTGTCCCGGATCGAGGCCGTGCGAGTGACCCGGATGTTCCCGCTCCCGCTGCTTTGTCTCCACTCCAGAGTTTCCCTCCCTCTCGCCTCGGCGCGGAGCGCGAAAGCGATATTCTGTCCCTCGGCCCGATCCGTCTGTGATCCTATCGTCACGCTTTACGCGTCCTCGCGACCAGGACCCAGAGGTGACCCTAACAATGCCTGAGTATGAAGCACCGGAAAAAAACCCACGCGCGGCCAGCCCAAAGCCGATGACTTCCTCGTGCCTCTCGCTCCCACCAGCTCCGGCACAAAGCTGAATCAGTTTTTACCTCTGGCGCTGTGGAAGCCGCCTGCGACTTAAGAACGCCTGATCCGTCGGCGGGCGCGCGCAGGTCTGGCGGGCCGCGCTCGAGCCGGGCCGAACCCCGCCCCCTGTGCCCGGCCGAGCCCGATTGGAGGAGGCGGCGTTGCTCTGAGGGGCTTCCACTGCTGCGAGGCGGGCGAAAGGACCTATCAGAGAGCTGGCAGGCGGCACGGAAGGCGGTCTTCAGTTTGCCGCCGGCCTGCGCTAGTTTCACTGACCTTTACAGGACTTATGGCCTGGTTTTTGTTTCCCATTGCTCTGTTTGTTAGGTTGGTTTGGCATGGCTTGGTTTCCTTTCCTTGAGGGGGGAGGAGGGGTATTGTTTGGGTTTCTAAGAACGAACATTTAGTGGCGAGTATAAATGAAATTCTCTTCTCATCTTGAACTTCTCTTAATGAAACAGAATAATATTTTAGTCCTGAAACCTCTGCCTAGCTATGCCTTGCGCTAGTCTGTGTCCGTGTTACTTGAACGATGTTCTATGTAGTATCAAAGTTCAAAATGGTTTCTTCAAAACTCTATAATTGACTATTTCAGTAAATAAACACCTAGATTCCAATCAGCTGCAATCAAACGCTGAAGATCTCTCTGCCTAAGAAACCTTTCAGCAGTAGCAAATGCCCAGCGTATACCAGGATAAACACATAATCCCCTGAGTAATTCCAGTGGCATTACAAAAAGCAGTGGAAACTGTTAATGTTTGGCTTACACGATCTCTCTCATTAAACTGTACACATTACAGTCTCTGAGAATGTCACATGCATATGGACTATGTGTATATCACTATCAAGCAAGACTTCATCACAGTGAAAGATGAACAGTGCTCTAAAGGGTGAACTTGCAGGATCATTTTCATCTTTCTGAAGTGAAACTTCCCACTGAAAAGAAAACTAGTGCCAAATGAACCTTAAATGTTATAAAAGATCCAAACAGGTTAGTAACAACTTAGTTGTTTATGTCCCCTTTATAACCTGGTTTCTAGTTCAGGGTAGACACCCCTTTTATGCTCTCTCTTTTCCTAACTGGTGAAAACACTTAAAGCAACAGATATGTAGAGTAGGAATTTGGGTTGGAAGTCATGCTGGCTGACTCTAAAGTACCAGTACTTTTAGTAGGACAGCCTGATGAAAATACAGATGCATACATTGATAACTTAATTACTGTAATTGCTGTACTTGATTACTACAGCAATGTTTGTTCTTAGCACTTGTTTTAATAAAACTCAAAAGCAATTAAATGTAGCAAATTAGTTTAGTAAAGTAACACAATCTTACTGATGTTGCTGGATATACAATGGAAAAACTAGAATGTGCTTTGCACTTAAAACTGATTAAACTGTTAAGATGAAATTCACCTCATATGTAACTATAGAGCCTTAACTATAGAGCCTTTAAGAATTTAAAAACCATGGATCTTAGCTTCTCAAATTCTTATTAGCAGCTTTGAAAATAAGAGCTGTCCAGTGGTCTTCTCAATACTAATACTCAATTATAAACTTTTTTATAGCTGTAGAGGACACAGCTGTCAAACTTCCTGGACAATTTCCACCATCAGTACTTTGTACTTAAATAATTTACTTCCTTCAGCCATTTCTATCCTTGAAACTTATTACATGTTTGCCTTATTACAAAGCATCGGTTTCTATTAGCTTAGTTTTTCAAACAAAAACTTTTTTTTATTAAAAAGCGAAGTAGTGGATTCTAGAATCTTTGATGTTAGGCAGGGTGGTTTTTGAGTTGTGCAAAAGAAAAGGTATGCAAGGTGTAAAACTTTTTCCTGTGATAAAATATCCATTCAAGGGACAACCTCTTCCTCCTATAATGATCGACAAGTCATAGCAACTGCAAAGGAACATAATTTCCTGTCACCCTGTTCTTTTACAATTCTTCTTAGCCTTCTGAAATGTTTCTATACTTGAAGGCAGATTCTCAGAATTCTCACGGATTTTTCATAAACAATTCTATTGCTATGATAATGACTTTCTGATGTTGACAATTCCTCCTGGTAGGAGGAGACATTGATGGACTGTGGCTTTGACCAGTGTGGTTGAAAAGGTTGAACCCCGTCATCCAATCTGGTCTCATTTTCAAAACTGCAAAAATACTGAAGTGAAAAATTAAATCGGGCTTTTCCCGCTTGGAAATTCGTGCTGTGTCTGTGTCATTCTTTGTGTCAGTAGTATGACAATTTCCCAACTGATAAATATCTGAATAGACCTAGCTTTTTTGTGAGAAAGTTGTTGGGGCAGCAGTAAAGGATGCATCTCCTTTACAAAGGACAAAGTGTTAATGCTTTGAATCACTGCCCAAATTACACTGCAACTACATTTTACATCTGAAGTGCTAAACTAGGAACTATCACAAGATATGACACTATTAATATCAATTAGTGCATTTAGAAAAGACAGATGTAAGACATCACACTTTAAAAGGGAAAAACTAGGTTTATTCCATGCAGTTTACAATACACTAGTGTTATGAAAAGGAAGTTAAAAAAATACCCACACACATTTCATTTGTTTGTTTTGAAAGTGATGGTTTACTGTAACCACCTTCAAATAATCTGGGAAGCCCAAGTAGATTTTTTTTCCAGGGAAATTACCCCGAATTCAGTTTCTTGTCTGTGTCTGTGCTATGAGTTTTGGTTAATGCATATGCATTAAAACCAAATCAAAACTCAAATTTTACTGCAGTAAGAACACTTCAGAGATAATGAATTGGCACAAAATAAAGTATTATTGCTAATCCACTATCCAGGAAATAACATGTTGCAAGTATGGCCACTTGGGTATAAGCACAAACAGCTGATGCACAACTAATTTTGAGACCAGTGATTTGGAGGAAAAGGTGGAAAAAAAGAACATTTGTTGAATTGGGTAGGTGGTCCTAAAGAGTGCATAGGAAGCAGATTTTTCATAGCTAGGTTGAGGTAACGATAAGGACAGAAGCAGGTGCAAAAAGCTGCCATTTGATACTTCTTCAGTTTGGTAATCTTGTTTCAGTTCCAGGTAGAGGTTGGCAATATTACTTTTAAGAGTGCCTTGGCACTTGCTTCATTCTAGCAAGTGCACATTAGGCAAGTTAATGTGAGTAAAGTTGTGCATAAGCTTTTGGAAAATCTTCAAAGGTAGCAAGAATGATATACACAATAAATACATTTACTCTTCACTCATTTCAGATGATGAGGCCTCAAAATCACAACATGTCTTAGGTCAAAATTTAGACCCAGCTTCCTAAGGCAAAGAATAGCACTGTCACATAACCTCTTCCCCTTCCACTCACCCCCAAAGTAGCAAAATAACTTTTAAAAAAAGTTTCTCTCATTATAGTAGTTATTAAGACACAACATCCTGAAGAGAACCCTCTGGTGCATCCAAAAAGCTATATTTGCAGCTGTATCTCTTCGCTGAACTTCTGAGAAGTTTATGCCTTGGTAGATGTTGCTAAAGTAAAGATCAACCAAGTTGCAAAGAAATACTCTGTGACAATTTCCTGGGGCAGAATCTTCCTCAAAGCTTCTTTATTGCCAGCACTGTTCATAAAAGTTGTTAGATTTCAGCAAAGATAATAATAAAGTAGAAGGCAAGCGTACTGCCTTCTCTAGTGTGCTCTTATCCAATCTGGATACTGAAAATCCAAGCCGCATTGGAGCACTTACATCTGCAATTGTTTCAGCCATTTGTAAAAATTACTTTAGAGTCTGTGAGTTGAAAGGAAAACAGACTAGTTGTTTTTTAAACATTGTATGTCTCTGGAACCTCAAATTAGCCCTGGAAAGCATTTTAGCCCTTAGCATTTCTACTCTGAAAATGGAAAGAGTTCCTTCTGACAGTCATATAGGCAAATTGGACAGTAAGATCTATTTAGCCCTTTAAAGCCTCTGTTCATTAAGAAGCCTTTAAAGACAGCTCCTGATTTTTATGAAACAAATGAAAACTTACATGACGCTGAGTTCAGAGAGCCTTCCACATTTTTTTTTTTAAACTGAATATTCATACTATTTAAAGAATCAATAATTCTACACAAAAACCCATGTAAGATTCAAGATTGTCCTTAAAACTGGAGATAACTCTGGTCTAAACTACAATGCAGTAACAGGCAGCATCCTCAGGCTTAAGTATTTCAAAACTGTGTTCGAAAAGACACTTCTCCAATGACCACTCAGGTTTTAACCCAACTGTCTTAAGATAAAAGACACCGTTAAAGGCATAACAAAATTTCATCTTTCAAGAATCCCACAGTTCAAGGGCTGATTGAAAAAGTTAATTTGAAAAACTGGAAACTTCGGATGTGGTGAGAGAGAGAATAAAAATAGAGGAGAATGGCACTTTCTGATTTTATCACGTCTCTCAAGTGAACAAAACCCCAGACTTCTGGTTTTCATTTGACTTCAATCTTCCTCAAAAAGCCCAGAACAACTTCACTCTTCTCCCAGTACTTCCCATGGAATACATTCCCGCATACCCAGGTAATTATAATCCAGATTCTATTTAATTCCACTGAACCAGACACTATTGCACTTTTGCACTCCAAGTTCATTTTTATAATATTAATAAAATTTGTAACTAATGTGTGTTAATTTGCTGGTGGTAGCTCTCTACAGCTTTAACGGAGACTGACAACTCTCAACAACCTCAACACACATTCACAGAAAAGTGCTCTGTTATGAGAAAGCACTTTTCTGATAACACTAGCACCCTACTCAGCAGATTTGTTCCCTTGGTTGCATGCCTGCAACCAAGTTACCTTTTGTTTAATCTGCCAGTTTTCATTTTTCTCCTGAAAAAAACCCCAAAAAACCACCTCTCTCAGAAAAAGAGGAGACTGATTCAATTTTGGAATGTGCAGCCAACAGTCCTGTTTCTAATGAATCACAACTCTGCATTCAGATTGCTAGAAATGGAGCTACACGGCTATTGTGTAAAGAAAATCTGAAACAAAATGTCAGATTGATTCACAGAGCTTCATTTTTAAGAAATACCTTCTCCTAATGCTACAATGCAAGATGAAAGGAACATTTATCATTTCTTGTGAAAGCTGAGTTTGAAAAAAACGTAGTATGTTTTCCAACTTTTATGGGTGTATGATTCTGACGATGGAAACTTCAGTAAAGAATAAAAAAAACCTTCTAAATTCAATCAAGTCTTTGACACGCAATTAAATTACTGTGGGATAAAACCCCTGCAATTAACCATAAAAAATGGAAATCCCACAGTAAGTAGGACAAAATCCCAGGTAACCTTTGGGCTGGGAGCTGTTGAGTCAGAGTATACATTTGGACAATTATTATGGACCATGTGACATTCATGTCTTTGACGCCTCAGAATNNNNGTTGCAGTTTCAAATTTGAACTTCTGTTTTTAAACAAGTTTTTCAAGAAGTTGGTCATGTAAGTGCCTTTAAAGAATTTAATCTCTCTCCCTTCCTGCTTTATTCCTTATGATATGATCTCTTCAAGCTCAGGATCTAAAATTCTAACCTGGAATACTGTTCTGATTTAAGAACAGAGAAGCTGCATATGTCCAGAGCTGAGTCCAAGGGGTTTGCAGTACAGCTTTGCAGCTCCAGCCTGATGGTGAACCCCTCAGCTCTGCACAGTCACAGGCAATTCTCAGGTAGGCACTCTCCAAACGGCAGAAAAGGAACAAAGGACTCCAGGTAAAACTGTACAGGTATATTACTTCATCCTGCAAGATCTTAACAGATGAAGCAACGTTTGCAAAGCCTGCTGATACAGGCTGGACCTAATGCAACTACCTTGTTACTGTCACTAACTTTATTTGAAACTGCAACAGTCAAACAAAAAGAAACAAAACTTATTTAGTGATAAATTCTTAATGCCTTGAAAAAAGCTGAAGAGAGCATTTCCGTCTATCTGAAGGCCTCCCATGATCACAAAAATTAAAGCAATAATAACAATAGCAAGAACAGGAAAGTAGTTAGTTCAGGTGGTCTCAAAGAAAAGTGTATTTAAAATAATTTACAAGGTACCTGCCTACTAAAGTTCTCTCTTTTCTTTCCTTCTTAAAATCTTTATGAGGTATTGGAAACAAGGAGCAAAAAAAAAATTAAACACTCATTTCCCTAAAATTAGCTATGGCAAGGATACAATGTTAACTAAACTGCAGGTAAACTCATCATAAAAGCAGGTTTTAAAACTGAAAATATTCCAGTGGGAAAAAAGCCCCACAGTTAGAAAAAACCACTCCTTTATATACTTGTTCCGTTTGCTCAGTTTGTTACTCATGCTTTGCTGATGTCATTCAGGAAAATTTAACTTTATTAAATAGTCAGTCCTTTTGGGGTTTAATAAGAGAGGCAACAGAAATGCTGAATCAGAAGGATCACTGTAAAACTGGTATTTTAGACATTAAAATCCACTTAGATCATTGCTGAATTACTCTGTAGAGCACATCAAGAAAACAAGTAACATAGCTGGCTGCAATTCCATGAGCCAAGGAGCTCAAAGAATTTGGTGGAGTCATACTGCTTAAAAACACAGTGACTACTGCAGCAGAGGAAATGTTTTAATAGGCAGTTAACACAGACAATTGTTATGCTTATTTTCAGATACACAAGATAATATGTCACTATTTAGGGGACATCTGTGTGCTCAATTTAAGCTGATAAAATATGGGTACCTAAAAAAGTATAAAAGTATAAACATTTCCCTCTACACAATTACAGTTTTAGGAAATTAAATTCAGTTTTAACTTCTTAAAAAAAGACAAAAATTTTATGTGTTGTGGAGGGGCCAGCAGCTTCCTGTGCAGACCACATCCAAGTCTCTAAATGCATTACAAATTCTTTCAAGCATTAGGCACACAGACAAGACATTTAGTCCATTGCTTAATCTGTTTAGTAGAAATGTTTCTTACAAATTGTTTTGCCAAATTTTTACCAATGTGTAAGTCCTTTAAAAAAAATTTTAAAAAAGTAGACCCTAGGTGTTTGAAAATTAGGCTTTTTTGTAAAGAATTACCTACAGTATATGCATAAATTCTGAAAATACTAAGAATTAAAACTCTAATGTCTTCAGAATTTAAAACCATCCTGTAGCTTTTTGAAACTCCCTTCCACTGGTTCCATGAGTCAATGAAGCCAAGGTATATA
>VZUA01002759.1:0-19868 GCA_013401035.1 Horornis vulcanius | reverse complement strand
CATCACTTGATGGGAAGGAGAAAATAAAATCTTCTATTTTTCTCTTTATTGGTGCATGCTCAGCCTTTTGGTTTTGATTTAGTAAACTGCCTTACCTTGACATACAAGTTGTTTCCATCTTGCTTTCTCTCCCCTACCCGGCAGAGAAGGAGGGTTGAGAGCAGCTTGGTGGGCGCTTGGTGTCCAGCCAAGGTCAACCCGCCATACCAACATGCACCTCAGACGTTCACATATCTCTTGAAAATATTTCTGCAGAGAATATCCTGCTATTTTATTTCACTCTGGAAGTATCTCCACATCTCTGTGTTTCCCTGTATCCACTTCAAGAATCTTGTTTCCAGACACCTTTTTGTCTTTGCTTACCTCACTTTTCATGTCAGCCTTTGATGGTGCAAGTGATTTCAGGTTCTTCTATCAGTTTGTTCCCTTGCTTTTTGATTTCTTCCTGAAGGTACTATAATTTATTCCTTCCAATGGTTCAGGCATTGACAACTGTATGAAATTTGCAGGTGACAAGAGCAGCAGGAAGTATGCAGAAAGGATTACTGATATCAACAGCATTTTTGTGGTTATATCCCATATCTTAGACAATAAGTCATCTTCAATACTACATTCAACACAGGTCTGACAGTTTTGCTGTTACTTGTGCTTGATACCTGTGCCTGCTGCAGCTTTGGTCAGCTTCAGACTGTAAACTTTGGTGGGCAGAATTGTTTCCTACTCTTTGACAGTGCAAAGTACAGCAAGGCCTTTGAATTTTGCCTGGGCCTATTAAGCTCTCCATAAAACCAACATTATAGTAACAGCCATAAATGGAATGCAGAGCCCAAAGGACAAGCATCACTGCAAATGTTACCTGTTCCTTCCTAGAACTGAATCCCCAAAGCTGTACTTCTCAAGGCTGATAGAGAGACCAGAGACCAGAAAGACTTAGATTTTGGAAAAGAAACTGTGTTAGTATCGTCTGCTCTCAGAAGTGTGAAAGGGAAGAAAGATTTAAAAGCATCATAAAGACTCTATACTGGCACTGGTCAACAGCTTTGGAAGGTCACAAATGCTGACTGTGAAGAAGTCATCTATTGACATGCAGATATCTTGGCCTCTAGTGGTGGGGAGAGAGAAGGTAGTGAGGAAAGGACAAAACCAGTTAGAATAAGATGCTGTTAAAATCCTTCAGATGTGAAAAGTTGACTGGAATGTGTCAGGGGCTCTTTAAGCAATGCAAACTTTGCAGCAAGGAGCTGAGAACAGATTGCTTTTTTATAGAACAGGCCTATAGGGTGCTATGAATTCCCTAAAATTCAGATTTTATTAGCTAGTTGTGCTCATCTTCTTTTTCTCTGACAGCAGTATAAATGAATTCTGGGTATTCTGGGCCTAGAAAAATGGTTTGTTTGGTCCTTCTGTTATTAGGACAGTGATCCCAATTCCTTCAACTTAAAAGGCTGCAGAGAGTTTGCTGCTTATCAATATTGTCCCTGATTGCATGTTGCAGTAACATAAAAGTCAGGACAGTGAATCCTGTTAAGGGGAACTGACTTTGACAGGGAGAGGGAGGCATATTTCTGGTATGAAATACGGAGCTAATGAAAGGAAAATTGACACAGAGTTATTTCTAATGACAGGCATAGTAAGATTCAGTTAAGGGACAGAAAAGTAACTTCTTTTTCTTTGAGTTTTAGTTTGTTCGGAAAGAATAGGCTGAACACCTCTGGCAGGCAGGATGAGAGATTGCTAAACTGCTCCTTTGCTGTGACAGTCGTCCCAAGGCCCCTGCCTGGAAAAGAGCCCTGCTGTGTGAAATGCGTATGTGCACACACACTCTCACACCAAAACAGTCTCTGCACTGAACAACTTGCAGCAAAAAGAAGGAAAAAGAGAGGCATTCCAGTCCATCCAGCACTTCTCTGCTGCCAGCAGTGTGTCAGGGCAGCATTGATCAGTCAAACACACAAGCCCATTTAGAATTCTGTTGCTCTCCCTGCTCTTAGAGCAGCAGACCAAAAGCAGAAGAAAATTTGAAGCACCTGTAGAAAAATATATGGGCCATAGTTACATTTAGAATATCTTAACTGCCCATTTTCTGCACTTTATTTTGGAAACCTTGGTGATTTGCTCAGTTGAAAATTTGTTGTTTCTCTTTGCCAGGAAGTCTGTCATCCAGCTGGACCTAGCTAACACCAAGAAAGCTCTGATTGTACCTGCCTTTGAGACCCTACGCTACCGCCTCTCCTTCCCCAAGTCAAAAGCAGAGCTGTTATCTATGTTGGACATGGGAACCCTCTTTACATTCAGGTAATGGAAAGTACTCTTGAACCTTTGGTCATTATCTCTGTTTTTTATGTTCTTCTGAATATTTGGTTCTTTTCTCTCACTGCCAGCTGCATTAAGAAACTTCTTGGAATTTTTCTCCCTTTTCATAGAGAGGCAGTGAACAGAATGATGTGGATGTATTCTGTCTGTAAGCTCAGCATTTTATCTCGTATTGCAGTCCTCTACTGAAGGACTTCATTTGTTAAATCAAATTTGTTTATTTTCATCATTTTTTATTGTGCTACAAAATCAAGCGTGACCATTACACTCAAGTGCGTGTAATTTACTTTTTGGCTGCCAAATACTGTCTGGGTAGCTGTGTCTTCTCATGTGACCAAAAGTAATGTATCTCTGTCCATTGATTCTCTTCCTTACTGGAAAAACAAATGCAGGCTTGTCTTATGCTCTTTTAAAGTGTGGAACAGCTGTTTAAATACCTAGAGTTCTTCCATGCAGAGGTAAGAGAGTACTCTGACCAGAGGCTAAGAAGCAAAGAACACCTAAATTTGAAGCTCTTCTCTGAAGCAGACTTCTTTTATGGCTGTGAACAAGTCACTTCTATTATCTGCCAGACTCTTCAGTTTTAAAATGCAGCTACCAGGGGTTAACCATCTCTTGGGTGTGTGTGGTAAGGTCTGATTAGCAGACATTTGTAAAGCATCTCAGTGATGGGAAGAGTACAATATGGCTTTATGATGTTGCACAGAGAGGGGGCTTAGGAGACTTGCATTCTCTTCTCAGCTCCACTACCTCCCTGCTGAGAGGTTCTACAAGAATCACTTTGCTTTCTTACATCTCTGTCCTCCATCTCTGAAATACAGGTAACAATGTTCACCTCTCCTTTTAGAGTATTTTGAGATCTAGAGATAAAAGCTATGAAAAAGTGAGGCATTATCCATGGCTGGAGGAGCTCACTATCATACCTCTCCCATCCTTCTCTTTAGAGCTCTCCTCACATTTTTTACATTCCCTGTATTGCACACCTGTCTCATTGCAGCAGCCACCCTTCCCTCACATGGTTGCATGCACATGTCATAGCAGACAGCCTGTGTGAGTCTGGAAAACATAATTCTGATCAGTGTCAGAATTCTACCAATGACTGCCTTGAAACAGAAACTTGAGGTGACTGAGAGAGGCGTGCCTCTGGAAAATTATTTCAGGATACTGATAGAGCAAGTACCTTTCCCTCTGCCATTATTTTTTAACATACAAAAGACATAAAAATTAACAAGAAATCCAATAAAAAAAGTTGTCTTTCTCGTAGTTGGGAGAAGAAGTCTTTCCAGTAGAAAATAACACCCTCAGGATTTTCAGATGTTGCGTTCCAGCAGGAGTCAGCTGCACAGTGGTGGCCTTCCACTACAGATTTCATCTTCAAGCTATACAGCATGTTGGTGTGTTATGTACACAGCCAGATTTGCAAATCCTTTCTCAGGTCTCATTCAGGCAAGAATGTCTTTAACATCTGTGGGAGTTTTTCCAAAGCAAGGTTAAATAAGACTTGGAGGACATGCAGTCTGTAGCTGGTGTACGTATTAATGTAGGATACATTTTACAAATGCTTTCCCAGTTTATTTTGCCTCATTTCATTGCTCAAATCTATCGACAGCCGCAAAGCATCTGCAGTCTAAGCTGAGAATTTCCACCTCCACCTTCAAGGTGCTTTAATAACGCTCCAATTGGATGCTGAGCAGGTGGGAGTGAGCTGGGGAGGACTGCTGTGACAGTGATTGCTGAGAGTGCCTGCAGCATCCCAGTCCTGCACAACGCACGGTAGATTACAATCTTTCCCTCACTGAAATTGCTTTTGTCACCTCTTTTTGAAACGGTGACCTTTTCTACCTCTGGGCAGCTAAGAAGTACACAACGGCTCTCAATTACATCCCTCAGTCACCAGCAGAAGAAAAGAGAAGACAAGTGAGCATCTGTGGCTGGCAAGGTGTGCTGTGTGACACCCTCTGCCACAGCGGGGGCTCTGTGCCAACTCGCTGGCTCCCTTCGCAGCTGGTGGCTGGGAATGTGCTTCCGAGGATGTTCCTGCTCAGGGCCTGGGTAAGAGCTGATGAGCCACAACTGCACTGCCCACACGCATCCAGGCACAGGAGAAACCACAGCTGGCAGGAGATACATCATCATATTGAGAAAACATAAAAAGCAACAACTCATTAACTAATTAACTGATTGCATCCACAATCCAGCAAAATGTTTAAGCATCTGAGAACAGAAGTGGAAAAGTTCTCATAACAAATCATCTTTCTCACTGAAACAGGAAGCTTACAGGAGGCAGGGAGGAAGAACACTGAGAAAAATAGCTACTTCATTTTGCTAACTTTAGCAAAGTTTACTATAATTTTGACATTTTATTTTAAGTAAAAGCAATCAGTAACACAAGTAAAATGAAATATTGGATCCAAAGTGGAGGAGGAGGAGGGGTTGTGGTGTGTTGCAGTTGTTTTCCATGAACCATGGAAAGAAACTCATCATGATTTTAGGGAGATCAAATTACTTGGTTTGGATTTGTCAAAATTGTGAGCCTGGTGAAAAATACATTGTTCCCAATTTTCACAAAGTTCCCTGGGGATTCAGTCAGATTGAGTGTGGCCTTAAAACCCAATGTGTATTTAAATCTTGAGTGAGAAGGGCCTGAGCAGAAAATTACATTTATTAATTTGTCCTGGGAGATTGAATACCACTATAGACAGTGAACTTCTTCTCACAACTGCATCACAGATAGTAAAGCCTGTTGGAAACCACTCATCCTTTAATGGGAGCTTCCTCTCTATGGACCTCCATGGAATGGTGTCTGCTTATCTTTCTTTGCAATACAGTTTATGTAATCAGCCATTGATGAAGTCCTAGTTCCAGCAGATTATCTGTTTATGAACCCATATATATTGTATGTACAGATATGTGTGTAATCCAATAATGCTCTCACAATTCTTTTCAGTCTTACAGTCTATAATTACTCCTCCATCACTATTGTGTGTACACCTCATTTGAGTATCCTATACTCATTTACCTCTTTGTAAGGACCTTAGCTGTCCTTTTGCCTTTCTCTTTCCTTCCACTCACATCAATCACTCTGAAGAAGCAAGTAAATAAACCTCTGTTATTTGGTTTTGTACAATCAAATCTACTCCTTCTTTTCTGCTTTGTTTTGTCTCTGCAACCCCAGTTTCATATTTTCCCTTAATTGTCTCTTCCCGATTATTTTTTTTTCGTGCTAATTTGCTCTCTTGACTCATAGAGGCTATACTTGAGCTTCTATAGGTGCTTACACTGATATCTCCAAGAAGGGTGGAGAGAAATTGAATTCTTTTTATGGTTAGTATCTTGTTACCCCCTGTTTAAATCAGGGGGTTGCTAGAATAACAGCAGCATTTGGCTGTTTCTCTGCAGGAATCTCTCAATTAACCAAAGTTTGTATGGGGCTTTGAAGATATAAATCGCTTCGTAAGTGTTTAGTAGTCATTATTATTATTATTATCATAATTAATTTCAAAATGCCGGAGGTAGGATCTTAGAAGATAAAGGCCCCTCCACAATCCTATATAATTTTAAACCCCACATTGTGACTGTTGGGTTGTTGTTTTTTTTTCCAGCGTAGATAGCTGCACATTAGCGGCTGGCTAGGTTAGCCACTCATCTCCAAAAGAGGCCAAAAAGAGGGATAGGGTTTTTTTAACAATGATTCCAAAGGGCATTAAGGGTTATAAGCATCTTTGTGCATGTGGCACTGCTTTCTAATAATCTCTGGAGAATTATTTCACTGTCAGTTTTTTTAATACAGAAGGGTTTTGTTTTTCCTGGTCCCTAGGTGAGATATCTGAAGGTGGTGAAAACTGTTTACAATTTAGAAATGCAGCATACAAAGGACCATACATTACTTGTGACCCCACTGCCATCCTAATAATTCAGTGTTCCTGCAGTGCCCTAAGCAGAGAGTCAGCAACTCTGGTTCTCCTGTTACAAGCCATACAAATATGTCCAAATGAAAACTCCTAGGCTGTGATTTTATATTCCTGGTTTTTTAGCAATGGCTTACAATGTTATGAGAATTTCTGAGATTGAAACATTACGTCATGCTGTAATTTTGCAATATTTAATGCTCAAATCGCTTCACTTTTAGCATGTGAGTCATCCCTGTGAATTCAATGTGCCTTACATTACAAATTGGCAGGATATTTCTTTTGTCTCTTCTGTTGCCTATCTATCTCAGTGTTGTAATACAGATACCTGCTATGCCTTTGTTTCATTAATTAATCTATGAATCTGCAGAAAGAGCTTGTCTCATTGATTTTTGGAAAGTGTTAGAATAAGTGGGCAAGAGAGTCATTGACCCTGGCACTAATGGGGTGCATTCAAGCTGTTCTAGGAAGAGACCTGCTGTGACCTAAACAAGATTAGCAAAATATAAAAGGATCTTTTTCTGTAAATCAAATTGATTACCTTACTGAAGATGACAGGAGTACTCCTCACAATGTAGTACTTAGAAGAGAAAGCCTTTATGTAATATTTTACTTAGTAATGTAATTATGCAGCTTGGTTCCTGCTATAGTAATAACTGTAATTAATAGAATGAAACATGTATCCTGAGCGGCAGGTGTCTCTCATGCAAATTATAAAATTGCCTATAGAACATATTGTGAATGTTATCATGGTGGGGAAATAGCTAATTTTAGGGACCTTATCTGAGCTGCAGATTTCCACACTGATTTTAGAGCACCGACTGATGCAGCTGCTTGGTTGCTAGGAATAGACACAGCACTTGTAGTGCAGATGAACTGACAGGGTACTGTGTAATTGTTTCTCACATTAGCATGAGGTACTGTTTTCACACTATCCTTCGCCAACTAGATGTGTTCAAGCATTGAGCTCTGGGAGGCGTGCTGGAAATAGTCCTAGAAATGGCCTCTGAAGCGTCCTGAAAATGATGATGTGAACTGTAAGCTAATGTCCTTATTTTTGAGCATTTCATCTAACAGGTAATATTTTGTTGCCTCGCCAAGATGCTTTCTATCTAATTGCCTCCCCATGTCCCTGCCGTTTATGTCTGTTTCAGATACCACGTCTGGACGAAAGGACACGCGCCAACAAATTTTGCCAAGTGGCGAACAGCCACCACTCCCTACCGCGTGGAGTGGGAAGCAGACTTTGAGCCATACGTCGTTGTGAGGAAGGACTGCCCAGAGTATGACAGGCGCTTTGTGGGATTTGGCTGGAACAAAGTAGCGCACATCATGGAACTGGATGCACAGGTGAGGAGATGACACGCGAGGACCTCACCCAGGGCTCTGCAGCATGGTTGTTACAACAAAATCTGTATCCTGTAGGAAGGTGTCACACTTTGCAGCCCCAGAGTATTCATCTGGCCTTACTGAGCTCCTTAATGAGTGTTTATTGAGTTGGGAACTCTCCATTTAATGCTTGTCAAGTATTAAATGAAGAACTGAGTCTGAGTTCATTTATTTGTCAGTTCTAAGAAATTAATTGTTTCACAGAGGCACAACCCCTGTAGTGCTCTCCTCCTGACCAAAACATTGCAGCAGTTGTTGCCAATCCCATTACTTATTAAGGAACATGTAGACCTAGCTGGATTTTTTTCAGTTAAATAGTGGTTTGTGAGTCCCAAATGCTGATTTTGAATTCAAAAACTAGTCTTCAGTTGAATTCAAGGCAAGCATCTTTAATTTCTGTCTGGGATTTACAGCACATTTCTGCAGAGCCTGTCTTTACATTTCCAAAGTTTGGGGCTGCGGTGCAGACACTAAAGGATCCAGGTGCTTGAGCCTTGAGCTACCTGCTTCTTGAGTCTGTGACTTGGGATGAAGCTGCTGGACAGAATCTATAATAAGGATGCGGAGAAAGCTCAGGAGTCTCAGACTGGCTCCAGAGCTTTCAGAGTTGCCAAGGTCCCTGCTGCCAGCCTAGATCTTAGAGGCTGCCAGAGACTATGGCTCCATGGGAGCCCAGTGGTGCTGCTCACTGAAATGGCAGGATTTGCATCACCCTGCTGTTCTTGGATGAGGAGCTACCCACTGTGCTAATCAGCAAGGTCTGGGTCATGGCATTTCTTTTTAGTTTGGGTTTGTTGTAGTTTTTTTCCGTTTGGTTTCAATCCTAGTGTTTGAACTAATAGTATTTCATATTAACCAGAAAAATAGAGTTTGGCAATCTTTATCTTCCTGTGATAGCTTCTGCTATGAATCTGGAATAGAGCAGATCCTTCTCTGTTCAACTCTTACCAGTTTGTGTGAAGCAGAGCAGCTCAAGGCTTGGAGCAAGTTAGATTGTCTCTGGGGTGTGTGCTACAGTGTATTTGTGTGCAGGCATGTGTGGGAGGGATATTTTCTACTTCTGCTTACAAAAAAACACATGGTCACCTTGGGCTGGCAGCCACTTGTCCTCTGTTCCCAACAAATTTGTGCCTGCTTACGTTAATGAAAATTATTACAGACTGGAAAAAGAAATGCTCCTTATATTAATGTTAGTAATACTTTGTTCTGCTATAATACTGTAATTTTCCAAGCATTAATCAATTAACCATCAGTTGTGGAGAGTGCCAGGCTAATGGTTTATTATTTGTTGATATGAGTAATAAGGCTTATGTTCCCAATGGCAGCTCTTATGTAGCATTCAGGATTTAACTCTTCTGTACAGAGGTGTCTGCCCAGCACAGAGATTCACACGTGGGAAATGGAAACATTTTTCAAAGTTGATTATAGCACAATTATTTTAAATGACCATTGGGTTGGAATTAACTCTGGGAAATTGTTTTTCTCACTCTTCCAGCCTTGAATACAGTATCACATTCAAAAGAAGTTTCAATTTCCTCTGTAGCAACATGGGTATTGGCAGGTTTTCCCACCAAATGAGCCTGGAGGAGACATGGGAAGGCACAGCTATGTCCCCTGTGACATTCCTCTGCTTTGGGGTGTGCACAGATCAGGTTGCTGCCAGCTGCTTGGCTGGCTTCATTACCAGCAAGCAGAGCAGCTTCTCAGTTATTTCAGTGCTCCTCACAATTGCAGTGTTCTGTCAAGAGATCTGTTCCAGATCCATTTCCAAGAGCCTGTACCACTGCCATCCCTCAGAGCAGGACATGGCATGGAGATAATCATCATTGTTATTCTGGGAGCATGCAGGTGTCCACTGAGCTGGATGCTGTACAAATGCACAGATAATGCCAGAATTTGTAATCTGGGGGATAGGGACAGAGGTTCCTGCAAATGCATTGCATTCTCAACAGAGGCTTCCATGTAGTAGGGCAAGGTCATTAGGAAACCTTTCCCTACTTTTCCATTGGCTGTGCTACTAGACTGTGAGTGTCCCATTTTCCAGGACCCTAGCCCAGCATATTTGAAAGGGGATTATTAGCAGTAGACTCACAATTTTTTGAAAGGCTTTATGTGCCTGAAGGCCATTCAGAGGGATGGGAATTCTGCTGTGCTGTGCAGTTTGCACTGCGGAGTGTAGATTACAGTGCAGTATTACAGACTTGGGATGCAGAGAAGAAAGAAAAGGTTGTATGAGGGGGATGCATCTTTCTCTGCAGCTCCAGCCTGTAGTTTTAAGGTCCCTTAGAATCATTTTCTGCAGTTCGTAGTTCATCAGCCCTCCTTACTCCATGTTGCCAGGCTTTGGTTTCACATTTGATTCCCCATTAGTTCTAAGCATTTTCTAGCTAAATAAATTCTGCCTGTGAGCATCAGATTATTTTGCTCTTAATATACATTCTCCGCCTCAAACAGAAGTTCAGAGGACCCCATTCTTGTATATGACAACATTGTAAATTGGCACAAAGATTTACCATTTTAGCACTGTCTATCAGGAAACAGACATTCTCATAGGGAAGAAGGAGCTGCATCTGCACTTAGTTATCCAGCACATATAGTTGAAACACTCAGGTTTATCATCACAAGTGTGTTTTTTCCCATAAATCTCATTCCCTACTGAAATATTTAGAAGTACTCTGCTTCTCTGTTGCAGATATTCTTTGTCTCTGCACAGACTCCTAAATTTACAAGTGACTGGACGTTGCAAACCAGGGGAAGTTGTGCACCACTTCCTGTAAAGCCAGCGTATTCTGTGGCTGCTCCTTCCCTGGCCAGTTTCTTTTGTTGAGAGGATTAATGAGTCAATCCAGCAACTGGAATAGTAGATAGAAACTGTGTGAGAAGACAGGAAATTTGCCTGTGGAGGCTTCAAAGTTTCTTTGTAATTTGCATCCAATACAACTGAGACTTCTTGAAATTCCATATGAAAAAAGTGCGTAGGGTATTTCCTTTGGCTACAGAATAATGAGGTTCACATCCCTTACCCAGGTCCCTGCAGAAGATACTTGCTTGTTGCATAACCTACACTGGTGAACTTTCAGCTTCTCTAAGAATCAGACTCTTTCAAGCTTTGTTTGAATCATCATATATTTACCAGTAAAAATTGAAAGAATTTAACAGGAATAATTGATATTTAAATCAACCATCATGTTTTTTAACAGCAAAAATTGACAAAGAACTTGGTCAGGTATAAAGAGAATAAGTGAAGTAGTTTTATAGGAGGAAGAGAGTTAGCACAGTATCTCAAACTTCATGAAGGAGAACTTAATTTGAGTAAAAATGTCTCAAAGCATATGGAATTAGCAGGTTCATTTTCACACATTGCCTATGAATGATACCATATTCTCCCCTTATTTCAGGTTTATAAATAGTTTTGGACAGTTTTGTCTCTGTGAGTATCTTAGCATATAGGCAAAGCAACATATGCCATGCAGTTTTGCCTTTGTAAATGTAGCTTATTCTAGCATCCCAAGCAAAATAAATTTTAGGGGCAAAGCCATGTTTTTGCATGGACACTTGAGACACATGCTGTGTAGTCACAGCTGTGTGGTTGCAATAACACTACTGAAAAAATCTGTGTGGCAGACATGGCTTTCGGTGTGCCTTTTGTACTATTTCCCCATTATTTGGCTTATGTCGAGTAAAATGTTTTAAAATAGTTGGGTTATTTTTTCCCATGAGCGTGGTAAAACACTGGGGGTGATTATTTAGAGGGGAGATGGATGCCCCATGCCTGGAAACATGCAAGGTCAGGTTGGATGTGGGGCTCTGGCAACCTGATCTAGTTGAAAATGTCCCTGCTCATTGTGAGGAGGTTGGTCTAGGCTGTCTTTAAAGGTGCCTTCCAACCCCCAAAATTCCATGATTTTACAAAAAGGAAAAGTAGATATTTCAAAAAAAAACAAGAAAAGGCTACTTGGAAAAAAAAAAAAGGCAGCAGCTTATTTGAGATCCCTGATGGGTTTGTTGTTCCTGAGACACAAATTGCACTGTAGCATATTGGAGCACGCCTGACTGTGGAGGTGCAGGAAGGGTGGCTTGCAGGAGGCTGGGATCACCCTCACAGCTGTGTCTTTGTCCCGCAGGAGTACGAGTTCACGGTGCTGCCCAACGCCTACATGATCCACATGCCGCACGCGCCCAGCTTCGACATCACCAAGTTCCGCTCCAACAAGCAATACCGCATCTGTCTCAAGACGCTCAAGGAGGAGTTCCAGCAGGACATGTCACGCCACTACGGCTTTGCGGCCCTCAAATATCTCACGGCAGAGAACAACAGTTAGCACTGTGGAACCCGTGCATGGCCAACAGGGACACTGAGGCAAGAGCCACTCAGCACTTGAGGCCTGGTCTTCAAACTTCAAACTGAGAAATACTTTCTGGTTTTATATCATACTTGGCAGTTCTAACAGTAGAAATTTGAAGTGACGTGTCTTCGGACTATGCTCATTTATCCCTTCCCCAACTACCCCAGGCCTGTCGGCTTTAGCGTTCGTGAGGTGTCTCAAGTGGGGCTGGCCGGGCACCCTCCAAGCCACCGAAGGTGGGGACTGGGCAGGGGCTGGGATTGCACTCTGCTCTCTTGACTGCAGAGCACAGACAGGCCTTCAGAATATAGGATTTCATGTTGCTATTTAAAAATTTGACATGCTTTTTATCTGTAAAGGAAGATCTTCGGGTCGCTGTCCTGTGAATTTCAAATCTGCACTACTCTAAAAGGGAACTTTCACCTGTGAACTTTCACGGGGACCCTGTTAATATGGATGACCTTGTTAATGCAGGATGAGCCAAAGGTCTGAATTAGCCTTGAAAACACAGGGGACACTTATACAATACTGCACTCCTGGGAAGGTGTGTTACTGTTTCAGTTGTATACATGATATTGTTTGGTCTTTTTTTATCAAATTAATTGTTTTATCAGGAAAATCTCCTATATCCCACCTTGCCTTTGCCCCAGTCCTAAATGCTGCTCCTTTCCCTGCCAAGGAAATATTTCCCTTGTGTTTCTTTGCCATCTTCAGTTTTGGTGGTCCAGTAAAGAAGATCAGTAGCTCTGCCAGAAAGTGAACAAAACTTGTCAGTTTAAGGTCTGTTTTCATCAGAGCAACTTGTTCACGTGTGTCTCATAAGATAAAGGGCCTAGCTCTTACCCTTTGTCTTCCCTAGGCAAGAATTGGATTTTACCTATAAGGCACATTGTACCAGGGGAATACTGATTTGTGGGCTCATTTCAGTGCTGCCCATCCATGAAGGCACTGGGCCTTAGGCTTTAAGTGGACTTCTTTGCTGAACAGTGAATATAAACTAGTAATAAGGCAACTAGTAGCCTTGGTGCTCTCCTGCTGCCTGCTGCAAGGTCTCAGAACTACTTCGTTAAAGGAGTTTATAATTAAAAGGAGCAGAACTGTTAGGAATAAACTCCCCATTGGCCGGGGAGAAAAGAATGTTTTGGGAATCTGAGTGAGTGTTTGCTTGAACGTGGACTGGTCAAGTTCACAACATTGGTACACACAGGAGTTTGCTGGAGGGCTAACAGGAACCTAACAAGCAAAATGCAGAAAACAAGACACTGGACTTTTTGCCATTTTATCTTCAGTATTAATGTTGTGTTTACATGGGAGAAAGAGATAAGGTGCACTACCCCTTGCAGGGCTATTTGTAATTTCTGTTGCAATGTTAATAGAGAAAGCAGAAACAACTCAGTGAAAAATGTGTCTGTCTCCCTATCCCAAACCCCAAAAAAACACATGTACCAATACCACTGCCTGAGCTGGGAAATGGATCCACATTACATTCTGCTCACATTTTTCCATTTTGTTCTTCAGCCACTGGACCTTCTACTTTCCTCCCCACCTCATCCCTCTAGAGCTTGGTTTTATTTCTAACGTGACATTTTGTGAGAGATTTCTGTTATGGTGGAAACCACGCAGTTAAACCAGACATTTAAACTACAAATATCAGTTCATCATTCTGTGTATATATAAGAAAAGCCAAAAAAGGCAATATCTTTGACAAGAAATAAAAAGGGGCGGGAGGCTGTGTGTAGTTTTCACTTTTTCCCCTGGGATTATTGGCTGCATAAGAATATATCACTGCATGATTTTCCAAAGAGCTCTTTTTTCTGTTCTTAATGGCTTTATGTAAAGATTTACATAAAAAGCTGGAGAGAGCTGGGAAGAAGTGAAATTAGTGCTCAGTTCTGGCTAAGATATATTCTTTTTAAAACACCAAAGTCTTAACAGGTCACTGTGCTGATTGAGAATGAGAAGAACCCTGCAGCACAGAGACTTTGATTAACCAGTGTGCAGAAAGATTCCAAAAGCTGACCTAAGAGAGGCTAACACTTGTCATACGTACAAGAAATTTCCAGTCAGAGCTTCAGTGTGACCACCATTATGTTCCATATGTATTAAAAATTTTATTTCCAGATGTACATTTCTCCTTGGCTTAACAACGTTGTCCGAGGATGGACTGGATTGCCCTACAGCAGCATAACCGGTACATTATTTGGCTGCACCATTATCAGCATTCTCCTCATTACTCCCTTCTCAGTGGTGAAGGATAGGGGAGCAGGGAGGTAATAATTTGCTACTTGCCTGACTGTACAGTGAGTCTTGGGACCTCCTGGGTAGGTTTAGGTGTGCTGGCTGGTGTAACCAGCTCAGAGATTGGTTGTAGGTACAAAGATTCCCTTTTTTCTCTTACAGACACTGTACTGACTTGTATCTGTCATGTCACGTTTGTCTCTGTGCTTCATAATTTGAGAGGTGTTGGTCTCGGGGGCTTTTAGCACATTTAAAAAAATTTACCTGGTGGCAAGTTAGGATTACATACCAGTATGTAACTGCCAGGACTCCATGAAAAAAATCCACCACCACCAACAAAAAAATTTCCAACTCAGTTATAACACTGTCTGGCTTCCAGTCCTCTGCTGTATTAAGTATTTGCTAGTAACTTTGTTACTTAATTCTCAGTTTTCTCCTGAAATCTTCCAGAAATAGCAGATAAACCTGACTTAATGCCTTTGATTTATTGATTTGTTCCACCAGTTTCTCTCTTGAGTCTTCAATCTATGACCTCTCCTTATCTTTGGTATTTGGAAAGTATGAGTCTCTCATTTAGATACCACTCCAGCACCCTCTCAGTGAAGATGATGCAAATAAATCATTTAGATTCTTGACAATGTCCTTATTGTCTTTAATTCTTTCTTCTGCTTGTTTGGGGTGGCCTGCCCATTATCTCCACTTTCTGCTTTTGGTGTACTGAGAAAATGTTCATTTTCAGTTTTAACTTCCTACTGTTTGCTCTTCAGATTCCCTCTTAGCTTCCTCCAACTCCATCTAAACTATTACATACCTTCCTTTCAGCTTTGCAGAGTTTTATTTCCATTCTCTGCAGATTTCCTATTTGGCCTGAATAACTTCTAAAATTTCCCACTTAGTCATATCAGCATTTCCTTGTCTTTGTCTTCCATTCATCCAAGGGGTACCATCCTCCATGGCTGTCTATCAGCCTTTTCTATTTTAATCTGAAGATTTCAGTTTTTCTAGTACTTCTATTTAGAGCCATTGATTCTTTAAAAAGTGGTTTTTGTTTTTAGGTTTACCTTGAATGTCACCCTACTAGATTTTGAGGGTATTTTCCTCTTTAACATTCCTAAATGCTCACCTTTTCCTAATTAGGGGATCAGAAATTAAGTATTACAGAAATTGAGCTCTTATCTTGACACATTTTGTTCTGTGTCTCCCTTTTCCCTTTCCACTACAAAACATTGATATTTAGGAGTCATTGCAAACTTTTCAAGTCCCAAAGCCAGAACTGTGTATTTTCCAGCACCTTTTGACATTCCACCACTTTCAGACATAATTATTATTCCAAGTAATAACCTGCTGCCTGGCACCTAGTCCTCCTATTTTTGTTTTCATGCTTCTCCCTGTGATGTAACAGGCTCTACAAGTTCAAGTTTTGGGTGAAACTCTTACTTGATACCTTATCATAGCACCTTCTGATATGTTTCCATGATTTTTCTCTGTTGTCAGAGTAGATATATATAGATATAGATATAGATATATATATACACACACGTATATATACACACAACTTCAAAAGTTGGGCTGTAGTTTCCATCCTATCATTTTCTAGCTGAGAATCATCTACCATTTGCCTATCTGACAGACATAGAAAATGTCTCTGTTTATCCAGGATAGCTCTTAGAATCTATCCTTTTTTTCCCCCAAGTCCTAGTTGTAGCAATTCCTTCCAGACTTGCTAGTCTCCTATGTAAACCATCCAGTCCCACTTCATAATTTGCTATTATTTTTCTATTTGTAATCACTATCTTGGGTGCCATGGCATAAAGGAATTAGCTGCTGTACCTGCAGTTCCATTGTCTTAGTTAGACTGACTATGACGTATGCTCTCATTACTCCTAAAGTACTGATTTTTTTTTACCTGATTGGCTTCGTGTGGTTTGTTGGTAAATCATAAGCTGCATTTTTCTTTTACTGCAACAAGCAGAGGCACTTTGTAGTGTTATTTGTAGTAGCTGTTGCAGCAGACTAAGCCCAGTGTTAGAGGGAAAAGCACGAAAACCTCGTCAGAATCATAGCTGCTGTTTCTCTCCACAGGGGAAAATAAGGCCCTAGCACAGCTGAACAGTTTTATAAATGCCCTGCACAAAGCACATTGCACATTATTTTTGGGTAGGTGTAATCATACATCGTCCAATTAAATATGAAAAATACATTTTTAATGTTCTCTGTTTTATGTGCAGTTCTACCCAGAAGATAATACATTTCCTTCTCTGTCTTGCCAGTTTCCCCCGTTACTCCAGCCTGCCTAATAGCCCCATCTGTTTTTGGCTGAGAAAGATTAATGGCCAGAAGCACTGGGAGTCCTGACAAATCAGCAGAGATATTACTCTTAGGCATTGCTCAGGACATTCCTTCCTGCTCTGCCAGATACTATATGGGTATTCCTCAGGTTTCAGGGCAGTAGCAGTGGCAGAACACAGCAAGCTCAGCAAGTGGGATGAGTGTCATTATTTATGGACTTCAACCAGGTCTAACACATTCAGTGGTGGGAGTACTAGAAAGAGAATGTATCATTGTTAGCTCAAAACGTATTTCAATATTAGGGAAAAAAAAAGCAGTTAAGTTTCTGCAACTCCACTAGGTGAGACTGGAGCAAATAAGTCACTAGTAGACAATGCCAGCCAATAATCAGATATTTCCACTGCAGCATTGAAAATTCAGAAGCATTAATAGCTCAGTGAAGTAATTTTTACGGTAGTAATTAATAATGTGTATTTAGATGGTGTGTTTATATCCAAATACTTGTATTGGGTGTATTGGGGATTATTTGACGACTGTTACTTTGTTTCACAATATAAAGTTGCTTGGAAAAGCTGCTGGCTGTACACAGCAAATTATGGCTCAGGAAATGCTTACAAACCTGGATTTAGAAAAATCTTGCTTTTATAAGAGTTTGGTTTTATGAGTAGTTATACATTCTCAAAACAGAACACAAAGTCCTTGAGAATTTCAAAAGAAGTTGTATATGCATCAGCTGGCTGGAACATTTTCCTCTTACCCTTACTTGGGATTTGGGGTTTGTTTACAGAGTAGAATTATGATGTTGAGTTGAAAAAGATAATCTGGGAATTAGAAAGCCAGCCAAATATTTATTTATATGGTCACTCATATGGACATATTTGTTCAGACATGTTAGTGGATACTCCAGTGGAGGTGTTAGGTCACTGAAAGTGTCAGGATGCAAACAGTCTGAAGCTTGGGCTAAGAATTTGATATCTGTTCAATCATTCTGTGTTGTTTCTCCTCATATGGTAAGAGCAGCTTCCTCACTCCCAGCAAATTACTATTTCTGTAGGGTTAAAATGTCTCAAGCCTCTGCAACATGAATTTGTGGAAGTCACTGCACAGGTAGCAAAGACTGCATTTGAGAGCTCCATGGTCCATTGCCACAAGGCACAAGATTTCTTTCCAAAAGAAATGGTTCTGACCTGAGGGTAATTTCTCTGACTAGGGGTTTAAACACCCTACCCTTAGCAGATATGTTCGAGAAGAGGTCCCTGAACACATTAGGCCAGGTAATTAAAGCCAAGCTTAGCCTATTTCTGAATGTTATAGCAACATCATTGGAGTCAATGGAATTGGAAGTGTGAATTTTCAACATTAATCACATCACAAGTCTTGTGATAAGGCTGCGTATTCAATCACAAGGAAGTTAGAGGATCTGAAATTTCAAGTTGCTGGTGGAGTTGGTGATTTGCTCATAAAACTACTTTCTGTCCCCTCACACATATATAGTAGGACGTAGTCTTGCACAATTCTTCGTTCAGGTTTTTTTGAGGGAGTTCTCTTTCTCTTCACAGAGTGCATGATATTTGGGTGAGTATAGCAGCTGGGTGTATGATACTTTTTTTTTCCTTCACTGAGGTTTTCATAATATGATAGCAGCTTTAATTTTAAGCAAAAACAGGCTTTTTTTTTCTCAAAGGATAAGTATGAGTATGTGATTTAGGAAAATCAGTTATCCCCCATGCTCACAGGCTTTCAGAGCAGAACACCTGCAGTTCTGTTCTACAGGCTTTTCTCATGTGGAAGGAATCCAATGAAGCTGATGGAAATCACACATTCAGAGGCCTTGCAGCACTCACCTCCAGCCTACAAATGCTGACAGCTGAACTTGCAAGAGTAAAGTATCCCAGCTCTGTCCAAGCATGCTCCAAGTCTGCTCCATCACTGGGACCACTCTAAAGACTATCAGCAGTCTGTCAGGTAAGCAAAGAAAAATGGAGTAAATAGTTGCAGGTGAGGGTATGATAGGTTGATTTTAGGTAGCCAGATTTCCAGAGAATGAGGATGACATAAGCATTTTGAAGTCCCTCAGAAGATCTGTTCATAGGATGTGTGAGCTGGACCAACCCCATTCTGGATTTGTGGCATTTCTTAATGAACACTGGTCAGTGTGGCCCACCTGCAATAAATTCTATGAATTGTAAAATTCTTGAAAGCACTGATATTAAACTATTCTCAGTCCAAAGATACTTAATTTTCTTCAATTCTTTGGATTTCAACACTGATCCTTTGGTGCTCTTAAGAAACAGTAAAAAAAGAAAAAAGATAATAGCATCTTGGTAACAGTGGGAGTCTTGACTATCCAGCCTTTCTTAAATTGTCAGCACTGAGGTCAATGGTTGGGGCAAAGCTAGGGTTAGTGAGGTTCATAGAATTTCTTCTTTTGATCTGCTTGTGGAACTCTTTGGAACTCCAGCAGTGCTCTCCAGTGATGCTGTAAGGGAAGGAAGAGCTGTCCAATGCAGATTGATCAGTGAACTCTTCATCCAGTCAGACCTAACCACCAGCAGCAGGAAAGAAGGAGCACCACCACTTATGACTGTTTTTAGATGGCAATAGTGAGTTCAGTATGAAATCTGTTATTCTGATGATGGACTTTGCTGAGCTTTTCTGCATTTTAGATGTACACTTGGCTGTGAGTGACAGAGGCTCCTTGGGGTAGGGAAAAGATGAGACTCAGCAGTTTGCTGGTCCAGAATGAGAACAAGAGATGTGTGTATTTTCCCTTGACACCTTGCCCATTGTTTACTAATTATACTAGCACCAATTATTCCAGCTGACCTGAGACTCTGTTCAGGCCAGGCAGTAAGCTTCTGCTGTGTTGATAAGAATAGACAGATAAGCAAAATTATGTTTTCTGTCCATAACGTCAGTTAATATTTCCATACGGGTTCAAATGGCTCAGAGATTTTATATCTTGTATTTTTCACTGTTAAGGCTTATTCATAGAACAGAAAAGGCAACTAAAAAAAAAAAGTATTGAGTACTGTAAGGGCCCACAAGGATTAACATTCACAGAGAGTCATCAATATAAAATATCCATCAAGTTAACCTGCCAGCTTTTGTCATAAATGCAGAGAATACAGACAATATCATCATCTTTATGTTTACACTTCATAGAGTGAAACAAAGGCATGTACCAAAAACAGCTTTCTGAATCAGATCACCCAAGACACAAATATTTTCTAAATTTTATTGCTTTCATTTCCATTTGCATAAGTGAAATTAAAAGTTTGCAAAATACTTTTTTTATTCATGTTGTTCAATTTAGACATTTATATTCACAGTTGAACTTGAGTTAGCAGAAACTTGACAGTCAGGAGGGCCAGCCCTGTCCTGG
>VZUA01002750.1:0-18324 GCA_013401035.1 Horornis vulcanius | reverse complement strand
GGTACAGGTTTCTGCTTCCCATGGAGGCTGACTCCCAGATAACATGTTGTGGGAACACCACGGTGCTCTGTGCCTTGGAGGAGCTGCTGTGGGGGGGACTGGTTGTGCTTGTCACCAATTAACAAAGATGGACATGCAAACGAGGGAAAATAGTGCTTTTCTTCTTAAGACAGCACAAATCGGGAAGGTGCAAAGCTGTTGGCAGCTCCTGCACTGGCTGTAACGTGGAAAGCAGCTCTCACTTTGCTTCAGAGTGTCATGTTCTGCTTTAATTCAGTAAGTCCCAGTTTATTTAGCTGAGTTTATTGATTTAGGAATCAATAGTAGTAGCTAAAGTGACTTGGTCTTTTTAAATGTGAATCTCTTTTCTTCTCACCTTTCAAGTTTGAAGCTCTGAGGACTGCTCTGTGGGAGGAGACAGCTCTAATCCAGCTGCCCTTCTCTACAAGCCCCTTAGCCAAGGGATCTGCAAGAGGATGTGGCATGGCCAGCCACATGCAGAGAAGATAGCTTTGGCACAGAGGTTGTGGTGAGGGTAAATTACGTACTATTAACACACACATGCTTTCTCTAGCCTTGCCAGGGATTTATCCCAAGTGCAGTTGTGTCCATAACTTCCTCAGACTCCAGATCAGAGGCTAAAGAAACAAGACATGTATCAGGTGGGTTTTTTCTTCTTTTTTTCCAAGTTCTGACTGTGAACATAGGACCAGTTTTAAAATAACTGTTGAGCTTGATGGGGAATTTAATGTGTTTTGAACTTTTTGAGAGGATAATTATTTGGGAGATGTCATCACATTAAAGCTGGGAAACTGCAGTGAACTTGTAGGATTCTTAAAGCTGCATGACCCAGCACTTGTGTATTGTTTATTTATTTGCTTATTTCAGGAAAATAGAGGATCTTATGCTGCACCATATATAACAGACCCTAGAAACCTGCTAGGTAGAGCTGATTGCTTGTGAAAGGTTTTATTTTCCTCAGATTGTTTCAGGCTGTACTGTTCACCTAGGATCCTTTATCCAGTTAAAAAGTTGTTCAGCATGTGAAATACCAGGCTCCTGATGTTTCTTAGTCAGGTTCACTACTGGCCAAATTCCACTCAAATGCACCTCAGCCACCTTGTAGGCAGAGGCTTCCCAGGAACAGCAGCTCCTTGCTGCCAGCAGCAGGAATGCCCAGAGCAGCATTGGGCATGGGAGCACATCCCTTACAGCAGGAGGTTACAAATGTCACTTGTACGGGTTTCTTTCATGCACTTTGAGTCTTTCCAGGCAACTGTGGTGGAACCTTCCTTCTCAGCCCTGTGTATGTGGTACAATACCAAACAGCCCTTGCAACGCTCATGTTGTCACAGCAGAGTGTGGCACTCGAGATACAAATGCCCTTTTATTTTCACTAAAGCACTGCAAGCAGCACTGACAGCAAAGCAGCAATATGTGCTGTCTATGCTTGGATAATAAATATTGCTGGCTTGAAATTCCTTTGCACATTGGGCATGGATTGTGTTTTACCACATCACAGGATACAATGACAACAAAGGAGCTCCTTCCCCTTAGCATAAGGTAAACAACAAACAAGCAAAGCTAGTTTGGCTGTCACTGTGATGATCAGCACCTCCATCCAGGAACACCAAGACTCAGTATTGCTTTCATTTCACAAACAGAGGTAATGGCAAAACCACTTCTCTCCTAGCTATCAAAAGCTTATAAAGAGACTGTTTCATCTGAAGCTTTGTGTAGGCACATTGTACAAATGTTTCACCAGAATACATTAGAATCGTGGCATTGCTGCTTTCTTCACCACTGCACAGGAATTACCAATGTAGCCACCAATCATTGTCAAGGTGTTTTCATCCAGCTTTTCCTTTTATAGTTTTGCTGTTTTTTATTCTAATATTGCCTTTCTTCTATCCACTCCCCACTGCAACTGAAGGGCAAAGCTTAGTCTAACAAGAGCTAAATAATGCACAAATACGTATAGGTAACGTTACAGCTTTGAAGTCCAATCTAGGAAGAATGAAGACTCCTGCAAGTTTGATGCTCTATTGGAGGTTCTCTGGAGCTGACAAGTTACAAACACACAAAATGATGTGTTTTAAGGAGCAGCATCATCTTAACTGCTCACTTACATGCCCAATAGAAAGTGACACACGAGTTGCTAATTTTCTCCTTCTCATCTGCTGTGAGTGAAGCTGGACACCTGACTCTTTGTGATTTGTGGATGCTTGAGGCACCTCACTTCACAAGTGGCCCCAAGGAGATGGGTGACTGGATTTTAGGTGAGTGGTTCAGCCAACATAATTTCTTGCCTATCTCAGATTTTCCATGGTGGGACCTTTTCCAGGTGCCACTGGGCATGTCCACGGTTTCCACCATGCAGGGAGTTGCTGGGTCTGGGGCCTTGGTGGACACAGTGTGCTCCAAGTGCTCCTCCTCTGAGCCTTGCCACCAGCTCCTGGCACATGGCCTGTCTGTGCTCTGGCCACTGCATGGCTCCTGGGTGGGATGGTAGGTCACCTGCACTGGTGGGTGCATGGGCCATGCATTGGCATGGGCCATTCACTTAAGAGTTGGACTTGATGATCCTTCTGGGTCCCTTCCGGTTCAGACTATTCTGTGATTATTGCATTTTTTTGGAGGAAAAAAATTTCACAGCACTAGCAGCAGGATTTTGGATGGGGGGACCACTGCTAGGAAAAAGCCCTACAGCTGGAGAGGCCCATAAGAAGCTCTCAGCCAAAACCTGGAAACAAAATCTAATACAGATCTAACAGGGATCAAAACCAAAATAAGATGTTTGATGTGAGATGATCCAGACATTTGAATGAATCTGCTTTAAGTATAACAAGAAGATGGAAAGTCTCCTTTCTTTGAGGGGAAAAAAAGTCAAGCAAAAATCAGATCAGAATGGTAGGGTAGAAAGTGGAGTTGGAACTGCTGTAGGATGGGGGGAAGAAAGAGGCTTGGTCAGGCTGCAAGAGAGTCGGAGAAGAGGGGGGGAAAATTGTCTGTGTTGTTGGAGAGACACTGGAAGAGGTTTGCTGCTGTGTCTGACTGCTTATTATGCAATTTTTTTTTCTCCTGAGACCAGAGGCCAATATACTACTGAGTTTCCACAAGGCTTACTTCTCTTCTGTTTCTCCAGACCAGGTCTCTGAGGGTGATGCTCTTGGACTGATCAACCCTCCTGCAAGCAGCCAAGGACATGCACGTGCCACTGTGAGAGGAGGAACATATATGCTTTAGGAAAGGACATTATGGCAAGGTGAGGAATCCTTAGCAAGTCCCAGTGTCCTGCTGCCTTCCACATCATGGTGGAAGCTATCCTTGCAAAGCTGGGTGCCCGCTGTGGCCGGGAGCTGGGGACTGCTGGGGTCTGCTCCCTGTGGCCCTGTCTGGGGAGCAGTCCATGCACCTGTGTGCTGCTCTCCTGGGCCCATACTCAGGAGGAATCAGAATGCAGCTGGAGTAAACAAGTGCTATTTTTGGTTGCATCAGCAGGGCAGCTGGAGAAGCGACGGCAGAGGGGGTTGGAGTGCAGGAATGTCCGACCGTGCCGTGGGGGAGCGCACGGGTGAGGGGAGCTGCTCCCAGGGCTGCTGCCTGTGACCTGGCACAGCCCCATCTCAATTATTGCCAGGCAGCACCAGGCTCCCTTCGGAGCCCACGGAGCCGCCAGGCCGGCTGCCAGCAGAGGCAGCGTTTTGGCAGGTTTTTAAACGCTGACTGAGCGAGTATGTGGCAGGCCATTTGTACCATATGGCACCCAAGAGCTAATCCGGGAGAGGGTGCTGGGCAGTGAGGGGGGCCAAAGCTGAAATGCCATTTAGAAGTGAAACATCAGCCCAAGTGGCACAAGGCCATAAAGCCAAACAATGAAAGAGACAAGGGGTGGGAAGGGAGCTGGAGAGCAGAGGATGACTGTGCTCTTGAAGCCAGCCAAATTTCTTTACCTCCCGCTGTTCATATTAACGGAGTGCTTAGAAATGCTGTTGAGTATAAGCATATATTATAAGTATTGCAATAGAGATCTCAATATATATGATGTATTTTGTATGCATGTGTTGCTTTGCTCTGGGAAACCAAATGAAGAAAAAGCAGACCTGTAGAGAAAAACACATTTCTGTCTCTGCCTGGGAATGGGGAGCTGGTGCTGGTGGCTGCTGTTGCCACAATCTGTATGTAGTGGAAGCTATTGATCTCAGTGGGGACCATAAACTGACAGGATGGGGGAACCCTGAGCTTCAGCTGGTATTGACCATTCTGGCCTTGGGAAGTCAAGGAGGTCTGGTCCATGGTCATCTTGCCTTTGCAAGGATGTTCTATCCTCCACAGATCAATTGATAGAGTTTTCATTTGCAGTATCTTTATATTAAACAAATGACATTGTGTAATGGTTTGCTCCCTGCTCTTGGGCTCTAATGGATAGCACTTGTCACAGTTATTGATTTTTCCTCTCTTACAGAAATCTAGTACCTCAGGAATATTGAGTCATGCTATTAGCCAGGCAGGTGCCAGCCCTCTGAATGACAGAAAACAGGCTGTTGTCACTGTAAACACTTGATAGGTGGCAAAAAGAAAAAAGTAGCAGGAGTGTCATTTATCCACTAAAATACTGTAAATAAGATATAGGCTTGGTAGTTCTTTCATGCCTTAGATAATGAAGAAGATAGGATTTGTTATGCTGGAATAGACTGATTTCTTATGTGCCTCCCTTCACTGTGGTGACTGTGACCAGATGTCCTGCTGGATAGTTCCAGTGAGCTGATCCCCACAGTAAGCAGGTTATTTCCAGGTTTATGAGTTTCATCTGAGCAGGGCAGGAATGCTTGTACTGAGCTGGGTGTTGGTGATGTCAGAAAGTTGGGGACACTTCACAGTGCTCCTTTCCTTCTTGGGATGCCATTGCATTTTTGGATCACTGCTGCATTGGATGACTGCCTTGGATGAAGATATCCAAAACAGCAACTGGTTGCAGCAATTTTAAACTCCCCTAAGGTATGTGTTAAAATTTGTCTTCTTGTTCATGTCCTCACTGTAATTAATTTGTGCTTTGGATTGTTTTCTTTAATGTACAGGTGAAGGGTGGTAGCTCTGCTGGTCTGCCATGTGCCACATGTGTGTTGTTCCTTCCAGCACGAGGGTGCAGGGTGCCTGTGGGGCTGGAGCAGGATGGCACAGTGTGGCTCTGTCTCAAGCAGCTTTCAATGAAAATGAGCATTGGCTTGATCTGGGTATGGAAAAATGCCTGGGATTCTTGTCTTGATGAAGGGAAGAGGGTAAAGTTTAGAAGCAAGTAATGAACTGGTGATCTATAATTAAAATACTAGAAAAGGATGCCCAAAAGCAACAGACAGTGTGTGCCTCTGCTTAGCTGTGTGTCTGTTTTTCACAGAAAAATGCAATGTGAACATAAAAGCAGAGAGCACTCAAAACCAACTTCCTGGCTAGAGAGAGAGGAGCTCCAGCATGGTGGCCCTTTGCTGTACACTCACAGACTGCCAAGGGCTGGGATGTGTAAGCCACAGCTGTGTGTTTGCAGCGTTGCCCATGCACTGTCTTGGGGACAGAGTTGACACTGTGCTTGTCCCCTGTGCCACCGTGCATCACTGCCAGGGCTGCAAGCTCTCATACAAAGCACTGGAGGCCATCTCACCTCTATCACAGCTCACCTAGCTTAATGGCTTCCTACAACATCTCCCAGTTCAAAAGAAACTAAACCAGCTGTGCTTATTTGACTTGGAGGAGCTGGTTAGTATGCACATCATTTCTGTATCTACACAGCACTTGAATAGCCCGGGCCTTTTCTTATTACACCAGTGAATAGCAGGCTTACACATGCAAGTGAAATCAGCTCCCACATCAGGAGGAAGAGAAATCTGTAGTTGTTTAGGAAAACCTTTCAGGCATTTAGAGCTGTAAAGTTGTCTGAAGCAGTTGTTGGTTATAATACCAGCTCTGCCTATGGCTTGCTGTTTAACAGCATGGTGTGCTGGTGCCAGTGATCCCACACATTGTTGTCAATGCAGGTGGTGGTGGAGAAGGCTGTGTGTGTTTAAAAAGGGCTTGGGAGCAGCTTAACAGTAAGGTCAAAAGTACCTGTGAGTGTGTCTGCCCCATTTGCCTGGCTCCATAAAGCAGCTTTTCCCCTCCAGCTTTGGGCTCTGCACCCTTCCAGTGGCCAACCCTTGATAGGTCCCATCTGATTTTTATATTTCAAAACACTTCTTCTGATGCTTTCCCCTCTACCTCTTTCTCTGCTCCTATCTTCTCAGTGCACCTGGCTTTTTCCTTAGGCTTGAGTCCTGTCTGAGTCTGGTAAGTGATTCTGCTTCTTGTGAGGTCCAGCTCTGAGCTTTGCCATCACTCCCTGTGGAAGGGAGGTTTTGCAGACTCTTTTGGATGTCTGACTTGCCAGGTTATCTGCTTTCTTGCTGCATGTTGGTTAAAAGAAGCAGCTGGTTTATCTAGTGGTATCTGCTGTTGTAAACTGTGCTGCTAATTGTTCACCCTTTTGATATTTTTCTTTTCTTAATTTTTCCTCTGCTGTCTTACTAGTCAGATTTCCCATCTAGCAAGGGAGCACCTTGGTCATTTTTCTGCTTGACTAAATCCTTTTAATTTCTCACTTTTCTTCAGCAGTCTCAGAAAGAATATCTTCTAGGGAAAAAGTAGTTGTATAGCTCTCAGGCCTCCTTTGCATCCACCTGTGCAGCCCTCCTGGTGTAATGCAGTCAGTTATCCCTATGTTCAGCACATCAGCCAACCACCCTTTGAGTTTTCTTTCTTTTGTTCTCCCTTCACTCCTGCATCCTCCCTTCTGCTGCTGGGAAGGCTTCTCCACAGATCCCACCCCTGGATGCAGTGGGCAGAGGGATGTTGGACAGGGCAGGTCCTTGCAACAATAACACAAGCTGCTCCATGAAACCAGGGCTAGATTCTGTGCACTCTTCAAGTGCCTTCAGCTCCTCCCTCTCAAGCCCTGTCTGGACTGGCACATTCCTTAGGAAAGCTTTATCTACTGACATGGAAGATAAAATTAACTGTCATTTGCTTAGCTACATATTGCCCAGAAAATAGATTTCTGAACACCCAAAATATTCTAAATACATTAAAAGAAATATAATTAAAGAGATATGAAGTTATTCTGGAGATTTAAGTAATAAAACTTATCAAATTATTAAATTCAAGTCTAGATACAGGCTATTTCACTGAGATTTAGTGCATTTCCCCTTTAGAAGATATTCTAATTTATGACTGCTTAAGTAGAGGGTACAATAGTTTGCATAAAAAAATGGAACTGGAGCTCTTTCACTGCACTGTAATGCTGCAACCATATCTACCATCTAGTGTCAAATATTCATCTTTTTTGAATCCCCAAATTCCTTCTTTACAAAATGGTAAGCTTGGGCTATGAACCAGGATTTATATAGTTGTTTCAAGAATTGTTTTTTTAAAGCATGTGACAATAAAAACTTCATTAGAGGACTGCAGCTCCTTGTCCTGGAGGGAATGAAAGCCCTCTCTGTTTTTGTAAAGGTGGCTCACCTGATGGTAAAGGCACTGCCTGGAATATTTTGCAGGTTGGCATTTCTGTTTGTTGATTCCATATTAAACAGAATAACCAAGCATGCTGAAGGTAAAGCCCTGGTTTAATTAACCCTCTTGGTGTAGTACCATGTGATTAAATGTGACTGAGCTGCTCCTTGGGGCTTCTGCTACTGAAAATACTAACAATAATCATTTGTTTTCTTTTTATATTTAAACACATTATTGCATAGCTTGGTGCAGAGATAATTACCAATTTTATCTCCTGTGTTTTTCTAATGTTCATTAATAACAATAAAGGGTTGTAGGTTAAAAACTCATTTAATTGCCTTTATGTTAATGACATTATGAATAGCCTTAGCTACAAGATTTTAATTCTGTCCAGTATCCTGTTTCTCAGTAAAGCCCCAGGAGAGCTGCTCATTTTATCAGCATTACTGATTCAGAGTTTTTCCTTGCAGGTGGGTTTTTGTACATAATCAGAATTAATGCACAACACATTTTGCAAGGAACAGAGTAGAAGCTCTCTGAATAAGTAATTAACTAGAGTGCCCAAGGAAAAATGCCTGAGCAAATTTTTTAGCATATTCATAAAACATTAAGAAGAGTCACAAACACAGTGGAAACAATTTACTGATAATATGCTTTCATGCCATTTTCTAACTCTCTTCCTTTTTTCTCTCTTTCCCTTTTAATGAATGGAGTAAAAGCCATGGAAATTTCAGCTCTCATTAAGGAGCACCTGCCCTTGGAAAAGATTATATTCTGAGCTGCATTGGACAAGGATTTATTGGAAGATAAATGGAAGTCAATACTAGGCTTTTTCAAAGTAAACAAAAAATAGACTTTTCTACTCTATATATAAATAGCCTCCTTTCTACGCCACCTCCTTAGTGCTGAAAGACAGAAGGAAGGAAAGGTTATCTCAGTTACCTCTGTGTCTGGTGATAATTAATGGATCCCTCAAAGATGCTGATGGGGTGCAATGTGTTTGGAATATGCCAAAGTGGATCCAGATACTTCCATTGTTTGGTTGACTAAAGTGTGTGGGTCTGGCCCCCACATGCAGAGGGTAGATGAAATACTTCCTTGCCAGTAGCTCAGCCATAGGACATGTCTGTTCCCGCTTCCTGTCCTCTAGTTTAGCACAGGGAATCTCAGCAGTGGCTCTTCTCTGCTGGACCCTACACTGCAATGATTGCTGTATCCAAATGGAAAATACTGGGTTGGGCAGATGGAGCAACTCAGCTGCACTAGAGGGAATGCAACAGCTGGGCAGTTGTGGGCTCCTCTCTGTCACCCTCCTCTAACCACCCTCTGCAGGGCCAGGAAGGGCTCCCTGCCTTGGTGGTTCCTGCTTGGCTTCAGACCCAACTGCTGCAGCCCCTTGTGGGAGCAGGGAGTGGTCCTGCTGCCCTGGCTTCCTGCATCTGCAGGCTGAGGGACTGCACTGTGGAGAAACTATGGATGTCCAAAAGGGGCACATGTAACTCACTGTGTTAGCCTGGGTAGAAAGGGGTGATGCCATAGCTGTAGGCAATGGGCAGTCAACATTGCAGTCCTTAATCATTGAATTTCTGGAGCAGAGAAGTGAGATGGTCTTAAATATCTTAATGTTAAAGAAAAATAAGTCTGAAAGTGTTTGTATTTATCTTCTAGCACTGGCTTTTGAGGTTTTGCTCATGATCACATGGACCCACTGTTCAGTGGGACTGCTATCCTCAGGTGGTCAAGTGGTTCTGGGGGTCAGAGCTGCCTCAGGAAAATGGTGAGTCCTCCAATGCCTGTAGCACGATGCTAGAGCTGTGTCAGTGAGGCTGGAGGGGTCCAGTCTCCACACAAAGAGAGAAGACCAAGGATGTTGCAGGGTGGTACCAAAGGCCACAGTGGGCAATGGCTTCACCCCCTCCTTCTGGAGTGACAGAAGTGACCTGGAGGGCTTTTCCCCACAAAGGTGAAAATCTTGGACAGTTTTTCTGGGGACTGCTGGATCAACCCATGCTGATCTGCTGGTTGGGGGTTCCTGATGAAGAGCCAGTGGTGTGATGGGCTTTTGAGGACCGTCGCTTCAGTTAAGCATGAAAGCAGTGAGATGGAGCAAAGGTCCTGCCCTACCAAGCCTGGCCTGTTTGCCACTGAAATCCCTGGCAGCTACTGTTCCTTTAATGATCTTTTTGACAGGCAGAAAAAGCACCATTGTTTGCTTAGTTTGCTTTTAAAATAGATTTCTAAATTTGCAAGCGACAGTTGAATGCGTGTCTGAAACCTAGTGCCCCAGGGTGTGTGGGAGCACCAGTAACCACAAACATGGCATGAGCTTGTGGGGACATGGGAAATGGCAGTGCTAGGGATGCTAACGTGATTAAGTCTTGTACAACTCAATTAGTTTCCCTTTTCCTCCCATGGTAGGTGGCAGGCCCGACTGGTCACTTGCTGGTGGATGGAGATGTTGCACTGAAGGTCACACTGAGTGCGTGGTGGCACTGAAGTCACACAGTTTCAGTTTGACCCTGGCTGTGCAGGGCCACTCCTGTAGAGCTGGGAGCAGAGGACAAGCAGCCCTCTGGGTCTCCATCCTGCATTGAAAGGTAAATCTTGGCAGGCAGCATCCTTCTGCCAAGTAAGGACAGTGCTTAAAACGCTGAAATTTGCCTAGAGTGTGCTTTTCACGTTAGGGCTTAACCAGCAAGGCAACACTGGAGAGCTGAGTGGGGGGAGTTAGAGCTTTGCCTGTGCTAGAGCACAGACTGAGTGTGGGTTCCCAGTGCAGCTAAAGCCCTCGTACTCTCCTGTTTAAAACTGCAAGAAAGCAGGATCTCTTTTCTAGTACCAAAGACATCAGAACAGAGTGTTACCCATCTAATTGAAACAGCTGACTGGAGAGACAGGACCAGGAACTGAAACATTCATGACATCTTTGTGCCTATGACAGGCACCATGTTTTCACACAGGGGTTTGGAATGCAGAAGGGAGTAAGCACATCTGCATGGGCAGGGGAAAGAGAACTCATTATGTGGGAAGGAGATCCCAGAGAACAGGAGAAGCTGTGGTCATCCCAGCTGTGCAGCTTGATCCCACAAAGTGGCGAGGACAGGGTCACAAACCTCAAAAAACTTCATGCTAAAGTTGGTCTATTCCACAAAATTCTGGGAGGATCAAAAACTGGGGTGGGGGTGGAGGTACTGCCACATGGTCATCTGGGCAATCTGGAGACACCCTGCTTTGTTTTGACCCTTTTTCAAATGTCTTTTGACTCTCCCTTACCGTTTTAAAATGAAAGGCCATTTTTACATGACCAAAGTGTGTTGCTTTTACCAGAAACATTTGGAAATGTGCATTTTTTTCCTGAAGGTAGGGACAGACTAAACTTGAACTTCCTTTCTTAAGAAAACTCCCTCAAATAGGTTTTGTTTGTTTGTTTTTTTTTTCCAAAGGAGCAGACCAGCTCTCTGCTGAGCCTACCTTAACCTGTGCCCTGGGTGGCTGTGCTTTTTGCCTTGGTGCAATGGGACCTGAGTGGTTACTTGGGAAGAAACATCTGTTATGTGGTAGGAGATCCAGCAAGAAAATGGCAACTTAATTTCTGTCTACGGGTGAGATAAAACTGGATTCTGACATTTCTGACTTATGTAAGGAAAGCATTTTAAGAAAGTATGCATTTTGAACCTTTTTTTTCAAGCAGAATCTTTTCTGACCTGATATTTGCAGCTTAAAATCACCGTGTCACAGCCCCATCTTTCCCTGTTTAATGGTAAGATGTAACTTGTCCTTCCACTCTTCATTAATTTGTGTTTTGTGTGCATCTAGCTAACTATGCAAGCCCTAGGCTTTTGATTGTATGTTACACCATTTACTATTATAACAACTTAGCCATCAGCAAAAAAATCCTTGAAATGAGACCAAGCTACTTCTGAATATCTGCATTAGATATTTGAGTCTTGGAGCTAGCTCTGTAAAAGATAGGGATTTAAAAATAACAAAACAAAACCCATGAAAATTATCCAATCCATGAAAAATATGCAGCCTCAGCAACATGGAATCACAGCAGGTACACTCTGTCGGTGCCAGAAGCGATTGCAAGCCCTGTCTTGGGGTGGAGCTAACAAAAGGGTTAATGCCTGGGAGGCACCCGCAGCCCCTCGCCAAGGTCAATGGGAGCCCTGCCTGCTGAGCTCACGCAGGATCAAGCTCTGTTTTTCCATGATGCTTAACACAATTGGGTAATGCAATGGTTTCTTTACACTCTGTAGCTCCATTTAAAAAATATTGCTTTTCTGCAAATGACTTAAACTATTTCATTATTAAATATAAAACCACAGAGAAAATACTTATGCAATCTTTTNGTGGGGGCGCAATAAGAGGAAGATAGATAATTGCTTTTAAATAATGCTTTGTACTCAAATGCTAATCTGATATTGTGAGTTGACCATTTTCTTAAAGCTAGGCATATTCTATAACATTTTGTAGAGGTAAATATGTAGACCTACCACTTATCCAGTAACAAGCAAGCATATTTGCAGTAGATTGGAAAAAATAAAAAACAAACTAATATATATTTTTCAACTTCCTGGTGTTTTTAACCTTTCTTAAGAAAAGACTCGGGGGACATAATTGAAGGAAAGTGTTTTTCTTTAGCAGACGGATTGCTTTGCTCAGATAATATTTTAGTTATGCCAATAAAATGAAGGGTACCCAGAAAACCATGAAACTGCCAGCAGTTGTTAGTGTACGACTATTACCAAGGCAGAAATGAGGCCAGAGCAGTGATAAATGTGCACATCTCTCCCTCCATCAGCTGAGGAATGACCTGGATACACTTTACATCTGAGCACCAAGTGGGCCAACATTTTTCACAGCAGCACTTAATAGTGGACATTAACTTAGCCCTCTCCAAAAGGGCTGACCCGGAGGCTACCCTCTGTGGTTCTCCAAATTGTAATCGCTTCTGCAGTCTGTAATTTTATCAAATCGCATGCACCTTTTCCAGCCACTTATTGGCCAATTAAGTCAAGTTCTCACTGAGGGGGTCCAGCTGGCTTCAAGTTATCTTAGATGAATTGATTGAAGACATTCTGCAATCTATGAACCCAGTTTAATGATCTAGGTGATAATACTTGTAATTCTTCTCAGTCAAGGGAATTTGCTGCAGCTGTTGTCTGCAAATCCGTGTTCTGATACAGTGAAGTACCAGAAGAGCATTAATCCGCCCTCAGAGTTTATAGTGATGGCTGCATTGTGAAATGGGAAATTTAGCATTCACATAGCATTGCCAAGCAGAGACAATTTTTTTTTGATGTGTTTTTATTTTATTCTATTGTGAGTGTTAAAGAGGTTACATGGAAGAATACATTATTGATAATTCTTAAAATTGGAGACTGTACAGCAGTATGAAACAGCCTACTAAAATATTGCATAAAATGTTTGAGCTGGAAAATGAGATTTGCCTCAGAGCATGAATATACCATTTTTAAAATTCAGAGGTGGAGCAGAGCTCCAGAAATAAAGCTACTGGGCCAAATTTACTCCCTATGACATTCTAGCTATCTGGAGTCGGTTTTGCTATTCAAGAGTTCACTGGTATAAATGAGACAATAATTTCTGTCTCTTTAAAAAAAATGGTAAATCTTTTATAGGCAACATAAATAAATACATGGGAACAGGTGCTACATTCAGCCATGCTAGCATAAATCAGGAAAAACCTCGCACTTACATGATGTAAACTGCTGAAGAATCTGCCTCTGAGACTGGAGTCCTTGCCCAGATTCAGAGCGCTTGAAGTGCAAATGAAGGAGTGCTATACACTCCAGTCCTGTGTCAGAGTATCTCCAAGACCTGCAGTTGCCTGCATGAGGACCTATGAAAGCAAAGAAATAATCTTATTTTCTTGCTTTGGTGGTACATGCCTCTTTTCTGAGGCCCAGGAATGTTAATCCCTTCCCTATGAAACAAATAATGCAACTAGTGGTAGGTAATACTTCTAGTGCTAAAAATTCGAAATATTTAGTAATGAAATATCCTGTAGTGCCTCTGTGAAGTTTCTGTCTATGACAGGGGATGGCTGGGGTTTGATTTCACTGAAAAAAGAGCAACTCTTGTATTAATTTGTGCTGTGCTGCAAACACCCATTTGCTTCTCAGTTACAGGGACTTCCCTTCCATGCAGTGTGACCAAGCCCAGGCTGCCAGTGCCCATCTTACTGAGAAGCTCTACTGCTTTTGATGAGATTTGGGGTTGTTTTTTTCTTTTTGCTGGCAGAAATAACTTTTCAATGGGATTTTTTTTTTCAGAGAGTTATGTGAGGTTTCCAGCTCCATCCGCTCACCCCGTGCTCTCATCTGCTGAACCTGACACCAGAGATCTCTCAGCTGCCATGGGCAGAGGACGGTGCTGGGTGAGCAAGGCCCTTCTCCCCACCTTTGTGTGAGGCCAGACCCAGAGTTCAGTGGGGTTTCTCTTTGTGTATGTGGGCTTGGATCAAGTTGTGCTGGCAAACCCATGTCTGTTAGTCAGCTTACTGTGTGTGTTTCAAGCACGAGTCTTTGGTGGTTTGAAAAGTGCTGTAAAGATGATATAAAATGAGGATCTTTGCCCCTGAGAATCTGGCTGGCTGAAGGAGGTTGTGTGTACCACAGATAGAAGAAACAGAGCTGTTTTGCCTAGATTTGCTACTGTTGTACCTGGGGAACACTGCCCTGCCTCTGGGAGGTCCCCTGGCCAGTGGCAAGGTAGGAATGATGGCGCCAAGTTCTTCTGCAGATGGCTGCAAGCTCAGGACATTGTGTCAACACCATTGTGGGTGGGTAGGACTGAATCCCTGTGGATTCACAGGCCTTATCTCGGTTCCTGGGACCACCTTCCTGGGGAAGAGGGACCCAGAGTGAGGGTCCTCAAGCAGCTCCTTTTCTGCGGCCCTCTTCTCCAGAAGTTGCTGCGTCTGGGGTGGGGAGGTCTCTGCACCACAGGCTCTGCTGACTGGATACAGCCCACAGATCTTCAGGGGATTTGGGGGAGAAAAGGATCAGATATGCACTCTGCCATTTATGAAATTAGTGAGCCATAATTCCATACATGCATGCAGTAGAAAATGTCTTTGATGCTAACCATAGAAAATAACTCTGAAATTAGCTGCACCAAGGGCATGCTCCTGCCTGACTGGGTTGATCTGCACAGAGCTGAGCCTTGGTGCTGTGTTGGCCATGCTTCAGTGGACGTACTCGCCCCGCTGTCATTGCTCAGAAGGGAGAATGGGGCCAGGGATCTCTCCCTGTAGCAGGGCTTAGATTAAAGTGTATATGACTAAGGAAGCTTGGTATGGCCACAGAGAACATCTTGTTCCCTATATTTAGCCATAGGCAATGTCAAGTACTATATGTTATATGAGTGCTTTTCTCCAGTCCTGTAGGCCTTGTTTTAGCGGTTGACTGTGTGAGTCGAAGGGCTAAGTTTTAAAATAACAGCCTTACAAAAAATATTTGTTTTTTCTTTGCCGCCCAGAACAGCAGTACCCAAATGAAGGGGCTGCCTTGCATGAGACAGAAAGCAAAAGCTCTGCTCTTGCAGCTCTGCAGCATCTCCTGTCAGGGCCAGGCACTGCTGTGGCAGCAGCTCTGGTGCAGCGTTACATTTTCACCATAGATGCTCTAAAAGGAGAGGTTAATTAGCATGGCTGCCTTTGATCCTCTGCTTGAGAGGGAAGAGAGAGTTTAGTCAGTAACACTAGCCAGCTTCCAAACACTTCATGGATTTTGGCACGAGTCATCACAGTCATAACATTTGAATATTAGCACTTTATAGCTCCGCCACACTAACAACCGCTAATTAGGCGGCTTGGACATGGCTGAGAGCTGCCTTGAACCTTGTGTAGTAATTTACACCTATGCACAACTACAGCTCTGATGTGGGAACATTTTACACCCAGTTCACATGTATGGAGATGATTAGCAGCAGTGAAGCCAGCAGAAAACCTGGTATTGGATTCCTCTTGCATTCCCCCCCTCTTCTCCCCGCCTCTTAAGAAAACTTAATTTTGTTTTCCTGGAACACCCAGAGGTAGAGTGTGGGAAACCCCTGGGCTGCCGGCTCATCCACTACAGCATCTTCAGAGAACTTGTTGTACTAAACCCAGGGTGGAATTTATTTCAGCAGAGCCCAACCACTTTAAACTGGCCCAGGAAATTCCTCCTCCAAATAACCTCCCACAGCTTTATCAAAATCTAGAGATGTGCTTTTTTCCCCATCCCAATAGATTTTTTTTTTATTTTTTTTTTTGCTTGGCCTAAGCAGCAGTACTAAAGTTAAAATGCTTGATGCTTTATACTTGAGTGTTGTTTTCTCCAATATTCATTGTGCTCTTGTGTACATGGACTTAGAAAACCACTATCTGTGATTTGCTGCCACCCTCCCCCCTTCCCCATACCTGTTATCAACACTAAGGTGATGAGGTTCTCTGCTGCTCGTACAGCCATCTTCAATTAAAATACCAGCTCTCTGGTACTCTTCTGCAGCTGGCTTGTTTGAGGTGTGATAAATAAGTGGTGAGTGTGGGTCTCCTGCCCCAGAGGTGACTTGAGTCCCTGTTGCTTGCCAAGGTGCTGTCACTGCTGGAGTGAGCCATCAACTGAGCCACACATCCAGAAATCTCATACTGATGGGAGTACTCAGCATCACGTTTCTAATGAGCATCGTGTTAGTAGTGTCCCCAGCTACAGCCTTCCTGCTGCTGAAGGCAAACTGACATCTCATGGAAGAGCTTCTCCTTGTCTGCTCTTCTTCCCTGGCTCAGAGAAAAAATGCTGGATTTTCTGAAACTCCTTCCTCAGCTCCACACCAGCCTTGTTTCTGAGCTGGTGGGAGGCCTTTCCTCGGCTGGGTTACCTCACTGGGAGCAGAGGTAATCTCCCATGGTCCCTGGGGAATGGGAATACCCTTGGGATCAGGACAGTGGCTGCTGGTTTGCAGTGCAAAGGAAGGGTATTCACCAGAAATAGACACATATTTATTCTTTCTAATAATAAAATTTTCTTTTCTTTCTTTTAAAAGAAAGCAGTTGAGGCATTATATAAACAAATGAAAAACAAAGATCAGCCTGATGGATATTTCTCTGGGAAAAGTCCAAGATGCTTACCTCATTATTTCTTGGGCTACTTTATAATCAAATATGTCTTTCCCTTATGTTATACTGTCCTTGCTGCTGATGGGAATAGACCTAGACTACATATACAATGATAGGTAGAAGCCAGTGTGTGTGTTTTTGCAGTTTTCGTATTATTTTTATACTTAATCACTAAGATCGTGAGCCACGTGTGCTTAATTCAAGATGTCTGCAAATGGCCACAGAACAAAGCAGGATTGTGAATTTCTGCAGGGTTTAGGCTTTAGGTGCTTATCATGGCTTGGGAATTTGGGCTTTTTCCTGGAAGTCTGCACTGAAGCTCTTTAATAAAAAGGAAAGTTAGCAATGAAAGCTTGCAATCAAATAAACAACAAAAGGGCAAAACTGTATTTCACCTTCTGTAATTTGATCTGTAAGAAATGTAAATCACTCATCCAGAAGAGAGAGATTTTCAATTAGTCCTCTTTTCTTAAACATGCAAATCCCCCAGCCATGTTTAGCAGCACAGTTTTGCCCTAACTCTGCAGAGAATTCCCAAGCAACCTTTAATAGACGGCCATGCCTTCAGGCTTGTCCACTTATGTTTTCTCTCCTGCCTGGGCACAAGATAGATTATGCATATTATTATTCATAAGTGCCACCTATTGAAAGCATAACCACAGGCACGTTTGCAAATGATGGGCTTGCCCCAGCTGTCCCCACTCACGCAAAACATTCCTGCTCTCCAACGGACCCCTCCAAACCATTCCCTCAAAACTGAGGTTATTTTCTTGCCAGACGTCCTGGTGTAGAGGAAGACTTGTAAAATGACCTATGGACTTTAAAGGCAGCCAAAATTGAAGGGACTAGTCCCCATTTTCCTTCTGCGGAAGCTTTTCCTGATGTTGCTTTTGTTGCCTGTCCCTGACCCCTGTGGCTACTGCTGCCTTGTAGGGTGCAGGAGAGATGCTTTAGGCCAGGGCGCCTGGAATCATGAAAGGTAGTGATATGATATGAAATACATGTTCCTCGTTAAAAATGGGATTTCTCTGACTGATGCAAGAAACAATAAATAGTACAGAAGAGCTGAGATAAGAGTCTCACATGACTGGATGTTATTTGATCATTCTTAGATAAGGGGTAAATATAACTGCTTTACAGATGAAAATTCAAGTAGTTTTAGAATATATATATATTTTTAATCTGCTCTGGCATATTGGACCATTTTCCTGAGAATATGAGTGCGTTTGTACAAAGAAAAAAAACAAGATACAAGTAATTTTCAGTTTTCCATAAACCTAATTTTCAAAAAAGATATAGTATGAATTAAGAATACCATTTAAATAAAAGTCTTGAATGCTAGTGGCTAGAATTAAGCATAGCCGTATGTTTCTACAAAAGGTCAATTGTGATTTTAATTACTCTTATGTAAACTAGCTGATGTTTGAACTGCAGTTATAATTAATATACATGCCTTATTGTCACGTTATTGCATTTTTGATCATGACAGACTTATTGTGCCTGGACAGTCTGAATGAATACATAAATGGATGTGAACCTCTTTGGGCTGATTTTCTGTTACACCAGATTTATGATGCTGTAACGGCGTTAGCTCTGACTGCTCTGCACTGAGACCAGTCTGGGGCATCAGAGTGGGGCAGGAGAGGTGTGTGTTCAGTGATGGG
>VZUA01002747.1:0-35495 GCA_013401035.1 Horornis vulcanius | reverse complement strand
GTCACAAAATAGCTAGCCTTTGTAGTCAGAATGGTTCTCCTGCAGCCAAAAATACAGTGTGAAGGTGGCTTGAAAGAGCCAAGTGAAATTAGCACTTGATATTCATGAGGGAAGGGACTTCGCACACAAGGGCACCATTTTGTTGTATTTCAGGTCCTGTTAAATTGGTTTACACTGCCATATTTAACTGTAAATCCAAAGATGATAGCTCTAAGGACAGTGTAGGTGCTTCAGAAATATTTTTTTCCTCCATTAAAATTATTTTTCTTTCATTATGAAGGATCATGGTTAGGGTTGGAAGGGACCTCAAAGACCATCTAGTTCCAACACCTCTGCCATGGGCAGTGACAACTTCCACTAGACCAGGTTGCTTAAAGCCCCATCCAACCTGGTCTTGAACACTTCCAGGAAAAACTCCCAGACCTGACAACACAATGGAAATTTTTCAGCTGCAGTTCGAAGCAAACACTTGTGACTTTAATGGATTCACATCTTCCCCCCAAAATAGAGATTTTTGTGGCACAGCTCATGGCAGCTACAACAGAGGGAAAGAGACTTTGAGATCAGACCTCCTACCACAGGTCAGATCAAATTTCCATACATTACAAAGCTGATCTTAGCTCTGAAGTGCTGCCTGCAAGATTCACAGCAAATAACCTATGCCAGTTCTTCACTGGAGAGCATTATAAAGCTCTGAAATGCTCCAGCAGATGCAGATGTTTTGTTGAGACAGAGAATCTACAGATTAAGCTACAGAATGTGGCTTTGTCACTGAACAGGAGGGGCTGAACAGTGAACTCCTTTTTTTTCTTGGTAACTACAACTTAATCTGGATTGCAATAAAACTCTTTATAATGAAAGGACAATTAAGTCACATTACGTGCAAAAAGTCATCATTTGATAATGATCCACTAATTTCAGCAAGATAAGACACTAATCACTTATGGTAATCAAATTTGCCCTGGTAATGCAGTGAGTAGACCCTGCTGAAGCAATTCAAAGATGTTCATTAGCTCTGCAGCCAGATGCCACCAGGTCACAGCGTGTCCCTGATGGAGACACTCCCAGGCTGGGAGGACACCACGTTACCTCCTGTTCCATTTCTGTACCAGAAAAGGCAGATTCTGGATTCATCAGTCCTACTTATTGCATGAGTTTCCAGCCACACAAGTACTGGTATCTGGCAATTCAGAATATGATGATGCTCAAAGAAAGGCTCAATTACGTATTTTTGAAAACATTATCTATGCCCCAAATAAATGACAGTCATAAAATACTGTGGATTTTTTGTCCGACATTGAAAGAATTATCTATAATAAAAACATATCATAATAAATCTAACCCGTACTCAGTGGCTACTTAATCCCATGCAACTCACGCGGGAAAGCAAAGGAAAATTAGGTGTGCTTTGGTCCTGTCCAGCACCACCAGGTGGCAATAGCAGCCCAGCTAACCTATCCCACAGCACGCCAGCGGCACCCACTGATTTATTCCCCTTTTTCCTTTCACTCAGCCCTACCCCGAGCTTTTCTTTAACTTAAACTCAGCGTCAGACTAAGCATCTATAAGAAAAAAAAAATTATAGCTAATTATAGCTAACCCTCCAAACATATATCAAGATATATATTTAGTAAATATCTATATTTAGTGTATATATAATTTAGTTAAAAATATAATTATAGCTAAAAACAAAACATATATAATTATAGCTAAAACCCCAAAGCTACTCCTGCTTCATGAGCTAGTCCAAAGACTGGGTCCAACCTGAGCAGCTCCCAGGAATCCGTGACTGACACTTCCAATCTGGCAAATCCTGCAGTTCTTGCTCTAAAGGCGTAGCTGCCTCATGCAGATATCCATCACATTCACTTGATTTCTGCAAACTGACACCCCTTTGATGTATTCTGGCTCAAAGAGGGAACAGCATGCAAGACTCCACTCATTCCCATTTCCAAACACTGCATATATGCCCCAAACCATATATATGGAAAGCAGGAGAAAGAAAAATACTTTTTGATTGCCTGGAAATTATAGAAGTACACCAGGCCTGGATTTGAACAGAAAGCTAGATCCAAAAAGTGTCTTGTATTTCTCATATTTCAGTGAGTTCTTTATATAAGTGAGTTAAGACTGCATGGTCTTGCTTTACCAATCATTTTAAGTTCAAGCAAGAGGCAGAGGCGGCTTGGTGTACGGGAATTAATTGCCATTGCAAACACAAGTTGCAGACATCACACTGAATGATGATGCTGTAAATCAAAGAGCAATCTGGCTTCATCCAGAATCCCAGGACTACAGCTTCTAAACTTCTCAGCAGCCTAGTAAACAGATCTGTGGGTTTTTTTTAAAGGGAGCTTTAAAAGAAGGAAAAATATAATCCTAGGTAAATTCATCTATAAAGTTACATCTCTGATCTGAGCTCACCAGCATCCTATCTGGAATTACAATAAGGTAAGCAAAAAGCCACTGATCTACACTCGCTTTTCAGAATTAAGAGTTCTGAGTGCTCAGTTACCTCAGACCACCGGGAACATCCAGCTCCAGCCCCAGAGAGATCAGCATTCCTTCCCCAACAGCCACACTTCTGGCCTGCAAGGATTCACTCACTGACCTAAGTCAAAAACCATTTTATATAACCCAAAGGTAAGACCTGGAATAGCTTGCATTGTAACCAGTGCTCTCTACTACAGTTTTCTATTAAATGAGCTTTTTTTATCAGAAGTCTCATCCCAACACTGGGAAAGAAAATGTGACTGAAGGTGGTAGAAGAAAAAGGGGAAGGGGAATTACATTCTCTTGGCTTCCCCCCTTATCTGTAAAACTGTGTTCATGCTTAGGATGGATTTATCTTCTGGTAGTCAAAACCCACAGAATCTTCTTATCAGAGGGGCAGCTGCTCAAATGCAAGTTACACCCTAGGACTTTTTGTCCCAAATTGCTTTGGTCTTTAATTTCAATTCCAGTATTGTCTGTTATTCTATTCATAATGCTAAATTATGACTTGAACTGCAAAATTCATTCTAGCTCCTTCAGAATTTAAAACACGAAATCAGAATATGAAATTAGCCACTGCCTCCAGCTGCAATACATTTCTTATTTCTCATTTTCATCCACACTCATTGGAAATGTAGTTCAAATGACAACCTGAAAATTGGTTTTAATCACAACTAGTACATGGAGGCTCCCCCTCCCCGCCTTTTCATTCCTTACGTCCCATAAACACCCAAAACAATGACATGTAGAGTGACAGAAGATGAGCCAAATACCTCTCCAAGGTACTCCAAGGCACCCCACATGTGAGTAACAGGTGTCGAGCTCTGCTAAACAAAACCAGGTAACAAAAACCCAAAACACACTTTAATTTGATTTAATTCTTTTGGGCATTCAGCCTCAGGCCTAACACTGCAGCTGTTCACAGCATCCACTGATACTTCTGTGCCATTCCGAAGCCAGAGGGGCAACATGTCCCTTTCAGCCTCTTGGATGGAAGTGATGCAGTGTGGCAGAACCAGCAGGAGCCTCACAAAAAGGAGAATAGCAGCAAGCACTGCACCACCCCAGAGCGCATGGCAAGAACTTCCTGAGGGGAAAGTCCTGTTCACCAAACCTGATTTCCTTTTATAACAGGGTAACCCACATGAAGAATTTCCAGAGGAAGAGAATGCTCCATTTTAAGTTGACCTGGTTGATCAAGGGAAGCCAGTTGATGCAATCTTTTGGGATTTCAGTAAAGCTCTCGATACTGTCTCTCAGAATGACCTTCTGGACAAAATGTCCAGCACACAGCTGGATAAAGGCATCGTGTGATGGGTGAGCAGCTGGCTCACGGCTGGGTGCAAAGGGTGACAGGGATTGGGGTGGCACCAGACTTCCACTAACGGGCCCATCTTAGGCCCTGTGCTCTTCAACTTCTTCATTGATGACTTGGATGCAGGACTCACAGGAACACCAAGCAAGTTTGCAATGATACAAAACTGGAGGGAGCCTGCAGGGAGGCTCTGCAGAGAGAGCTGGACAGATGAGAGGACTGGGCCATCACCAAGCACATGGAGCTCACCAAGGGAAAGCACCAGATCCTGCACCTGGGATGGGGCAGCCCTGGATGTACAGACAGACTGGGGAAGGAGAGGCTGGAGAGCAGTGCCATGGAAGGGAACCTGGGGGTCCTGGTTAGTGGAAAGCTGAATGTGGGTCAGCAGTGCCCTGCAGCCAGGAGGGCCAGCCCTGTCCTGGGGGGCAGCAGGCACAGCATCACAGCCAGGCAAGGGAGGGACTGTCCCGCTCTGCTCTGAGCTGGGGCAGCCTCACCTCCAGGGCTGGGGCAGTTTGGGGTGCCACAGCATAAAGAAGACACTGAGCTGTTAGAGAGTGTCCAAAGGAGGCCATGAAGATGGTGAAGGGCACAAGGGGAAGCCATGTGAGGAGCAGCTGAGGGTACTGGGTCTGCTCAGCCTGGAGGATACTGAGGGGAGACCTCATTGCAGTTAAAACTCCCTTGTGAGGAGGAGGGGCAGGCACTGATCTCTGCTCTGTGACAGGGGACAGCACCTGAGGGAAGAGCCTGAAGTTGTGTCAGGGGAGGTTTAGGTTGGATATCAGGAAAATATTCTTCACCCATAAACGTGGCTGGGCACTGGAACAGGCTCCCCAGGGCAGTGGTCACAGCACCAAGCCTGGCAGAGCTCAGGATGAATTTGGAAAACACTCTTGGGCACCTGGCATGATTCTTGGGGCATCCTGTGCAAGGCCAGGAGTTGGACTTGATGATCCTTGTGAGTCCCTTCCAATTCAGCATATTCTGTTATTCTGTGGAACAGGCTGCCCACGGAAGTCATGGAGTGTTTCCCTCCCGAAGTATTCAAAGTCCACCTGGACACATTTGGGTGTAATCTGCTCTAGGTGACTCTGCCTTGGCAGGAGGGTTGGACTAGACGATCTCCAGAGGTTCCTTCCAACCTTAACTATTCTGTGATTCTGTGATAAAAAGACCACATAAGTCAGCCTTTATTCTGTGTTCAAACTGGTATTGCAAAATTTGCAGAGCTAAATGCAAAGCCAACCTTCAGTAGCTCTAGATCTCTGGAAAAGAAGCTATTTTTAAACTGCAGTAGCAATGTGGACTGCATAAATTAGCATAATCTCAGCCTTCACAGATAATTCTCAGCTGTTTTACATACTACAAATTAACACTCTGCAGATTCCTCACTTCTACTAACGTGGTCAATCATGCATTTCATGGGGCTTAATATTTCCTTTTTCCATCCTACAAAATATCAACGGCCTTTTTTCACACTTCTCTTTTCCTTTTCAGAACAGTACTATCACAGGCTCAGGTTCCATTGCAAATCTCACAAGGTTTTGTGTGTAACTGGTGGTTCTGTGGCTGTCTAAATGCAGGACATCCTCTTATTTTCTCAGCTGATGATTTTCTCCTCGTGGGCAGATGGAATAGAAGTGGAGTGCAGATGGAAACTCACAGCCCACAAACTCCTCATTATAATTTGAAATAGCGTTAGCAGCTCTTCGATTCTCATCCTCTCTTTAAATTATTTTCAGCAATAAAGGATAAACTGCTGTTTTCAGAAGGCACAGCCAAAAGTAATGCTATCTGTTTATAGCTGAGAACCTTCTACTAACAATGTGACTTCTATTTTCACAAGTTTTATTAAAATCCATAAATCATTACTGGAAAGGACTTTAAATCAAGTAGCTCTTGCTTTAATTCAAGTATTACCTTAAGAAGAAAGATCAATAAGAAAATAACAGATCACACATTCACAAAGGTTTAGAAGTCCCACAGTTCGCTATTTAAAGTAATTCATGGCTCCAGGTATCACTTTACCTGAGCTGCTTGAAATTATAATGGATTTATCTCTGCAGAACACCTGTGAGATAAGGGAGCTGCTGGTGATAAACTGCAGCAGGCAGCAAGGAGGTGAGGATGCTGATGGCCTGTGGCTTACAGACTCACCCTGCATCCTCCCTGCCCTTTAGGACTGAAACCCCTCCTGGCAGAAAGGCATGCCTCAAAATGAGGGTGCCATAAAAACTACTCTTATCATTTCTTCAGGCTTTTTCACAGCATGTCCAGTCTGCTGGAACTGGCTTTCCTAACCTTCTGACCGGTTGGAAAAGTCCTAAAAACAGCAAAATAAAAATATCTGTGGTGGAAAATAGCAAGGAATGAAAAATAATAAGCATTAGAGTCAAGCTTGGATCCCTGAAAAGTTTGTATTAACCAATGGAAAACCATTAAAATAAATAAACTCATCCCTTAGCTATAAAAAGAAAACAAATAATACATGAGACACCCAAGTGACACGGTTAGTGAGGGTTTACAAACTCGCAGACAGCTCTCACACACAGCAGAAATGAAAAGTTGGCTAATTTGCTCCTGTTCCAGAAGCCTGGAGTCAGACTTGATAAACACAGATAGCCTCATCTGTTCCAAGGTTTGACCTGGTGCCTGATAACCCATTACTAAGCTGGACTGCTCTACCTCAGCTAGAAAGGAACCTTCTAAAATGTCTCACAAAATGGTCTCTGTCCACTTAAAGGATGGATACATGTTGCTTAACTGTATTTTCAGCCTGCAGGAGTAAAGGCTTATTCTCAGATGGCCAAATTTGTTCTCATATTAGGCATCAAAAACATTCAGATGCTCAACCTAGTTGTGGTACACATACACTACAACATAAATAATTTGCCTATATAATGCAGGGCTATAATCTTCCTCAGCATGCAGGCAAGCGAATGATCTTACACAGGGACAACAGAAGATGAAGGAATGAAATATTTCATCACCAAAGACAATTTATCTTTCCTGCATTCACGGAAGATTATGGGAGGTCATCTTCTTAGAGGTTTCCCTTTCACAACAAAAAAAGACAATAATCAACAATTCGGGAGGACTTGTCTTTTCTCCTGCACCACATGACTTTCCTGTCCCATCCACCAAACACAGCACTGATATCAACCAAATTACTACAAGGTCTACCACAAAGATTTATAAAGGGCAATAGGAACGCTTAAATTTGAGATGCAGCCCTTAAGGACTTACCCGTGTCAAAAAGAATCTAACACATGTTTTATCTCCATCTTAATGGCTTGCACTTGAAACTGATCAGGGTCTTCAAAAGTGACCATTTGAAACTCTCGTTTCAAGAGAAAACTCAGCTTGAGCTTGACAGAATAAAGAATTTCCAGAGGAAGACAACGCTCCACTGTAAGTGCCTTGAGGAAGCCCTGATTCTGTAAAATCCATCAATATTCCACAGCTCATCCAAAGGCACGTTCAGAGTCTTTGGCATAAGAGGCTGATCACCCAGGGAAAGGCAAAGAGAATTTTGGCAGAGGATGAGATACTGTGCCAGCATTTCTGATGCAGTGAAAGTGACTCCACCACACATCTGTCTCTCTGTGAGAGGCTGAATCTGCCTGTGACAAGGTCAATTTTGAGAAAGGTTGGTATTAAAAGATTATGCTCCCTCCATCCTCTCACTGAGGTTATGCTAATTATTTCAGGAGAGCAAAGGAATTCTTTGATCCTCCGAGTCCTCCTTCCCTCACAAGGTGACTCTGGCTGCCAGAACAGCACCCAGAGGAACAGCACCACATATCCTAATTCCATAATTGTGGAATTAGCCGTTTTCAACCTTGAAATTTAACCCTAAGAAATTGACTATGCAGTAATCCACATAATCCAGGCCTCTACACCTGTCCCTCTTCCAACTAATCTCACCACCCTTCACCATGACACATCTTAATTTAGAGTCCTGTCTGCTAAGGTCAGTGTGTAAGTGGGTGCTCAGGAGTTGCAACAAGCATTTGTCACACTGTGGGACCAACTGCTCTGTGAACCCTGTGAGATACAGAAATACCAGCAGCGAGCAGAGCCCTTTCCCAGCCGTGCAAAAATGATCTTTACAAAGACTCTGGGAAGCAGCGAGGAGCAGGGACAGACAGATAAATAAATAAATAAACATGTGCAGTGTAGCCCTGGATAATGTGATCTGCTGGTATTAAGTTTTCTCCTGAAGGAGTTAAGCATATACCAGCTGCTCTACATTAAACCGAGCTGGCACTTTAAACCATGCAAATTAGCTGAGCTCCCATCCATTTCAGCCCGGTGTTTAGCAGCATTGCTGTCAATGATGCAAAGTACTGGCCAAACCAAGCCCTGCCTTTTCAGCTGCTGTCAGAGAGGGTGGTGGCTCTGAGTGATGCTGCAGCTACTCACAAGATGGGTTGCAAGAGCCTCCTTCCACCACAGGCATTGTCTGCATGATCAAAATGCGCCCATGCGTGTGGGAAGCCCAGGGCTTTTTATTTGTTGAAAATCCATTTATATACTCTACTAAGAACAGCTGAAAAATTATTTAAAAATTCAACTGTTTGCCAGTGGAACGCTGAAATTTCAAATCTCTCTTTGCTTAACACTGCACAATAAACACTGAGTGGATCTGATGGGTCATTGGCCCAGAAATGCTGACACAGCAGCCAAGGGTGGCATGTGCCCCCTCCATCGTGCCCAACACCAGTGGACGTTTCTAAGACTGTGAAGGGAATAGATAAGAATTGGTGTTTATTCAACACAAACCCCTCTTCTGCTGAAGCACTCAGGAGGCAATAAGGAGGGCTAAGTCTTCCTTAAGTCATACTGTTGTGGCCAAGAGATTAAGTTTCAGCACAAAGCTGAAACAGTGAAAGGAGAGTGAAGGATCTGCTATTAAGAAGTCTAGGAACCCCTCAGACTTTTTTTAAAATATTATTTCAGGTTCGTTGTTGACCTGCTCAACAAAGGGAAGGTGGAATTCATTCTTATGTTAAAAATAAGGTAAATTGCCTTGCTATCCAACCTGGTAAACCAACCCACCAGCAAACCAAACCACCCACAGGCATGACATCCCACCACACAATACTGCATCTTGGTGGTTGCACCACCCATCACCCCACATGGTCCAAACCCTACTAGGGTAAGGCCAAAAGGCATCTTACAGATAGGAAAGGAAAATCTACACTGCTGCAGTGTGGGAAGCTGGTATCTGACTGCTTGGAAACAGGATCCTAGGCAACCACTGCTCTTCCTCTTGAAAAGCAGAAAGCAGTTTGATTCAGTGAAATAAGGCAAATCCATTACAATTCCCCTGTAGAGAGGCTCTGTAAGGATGCTGCTGCCTTCCCTTTCCAGCTCCACACTAGAGGACCTGGCACCTTTTTGGCAGCTTTCTTTGGTAGTGCCCATCTGGCACATTTCCATGGAGGACCAGACCCTCTGCACTCCAGGGCCCATCCCAGAGGAGTAAGATGCAGCGATGCCAAAAATACTCCTTCCCAGAATAATCCACCCCAGTTAAGCCCCAGACAAGTCTGGAATACGTGTGGCTGTCCTGAGAAGCAGGCTGACCCCTGGTCATTGAGCAAGAAAAGCAAAACCCATTTCTAAGCTATTGCATCCAATGGTCAATGCACATTTGATCTTGACAAAGCACATGACATTTTCTGATTAGTTCTGAAGACTTTAAATATCCATAGGTCTCTGGCAGACGGAGAATAGTTGAAAATGGAACCAAATTCATCTTACCAGACTGATCCATTAATTATTGTCTCCACCAGCTGCAATCAAAGTTGCACATTGATCTCTGTGGATCAAAATGTCAGTACTGAAATTACCTGTAGTTTCCAACAGTGGACATGGCTCAAGTGGAGATGGCTAAAGAAAAAAGGAATCTGCTTCTAAATATTTGTTTCAAGATACACAAGTATAACCAAGTCTTAGTACCCATATTCACCATAAAATACCACACCACACAAGCTAGATCAGCAAGAAATCCCACCAGATTATTAATTTTTTCTACCAATAGGCAAGTATATAGAACTAATGGCTGGCAGAAAAAGACAATATAATTATTTTTGGTCAGCATTTCCAGAACATAAGCAATCCTGTCAGGGAAGATCCCCTCACTGCGTGAAACAAAAAGGTATTACTACAACAGTCTTCATGACTGAGAATGTCACTCCATGAGACATAAAATACATAAAATTACAATTCCAGCCTGTCACATGCCTCTCCCACTTCTCCCAAGAGCAAAGCACAGGAGTCCTCAGACAGCTCTTCCAGAAGATGTTCTTCCTAAACAACTCTGAAAAATCTAGTTCCTTTGGCTAAAAGGCCTTGTCTGCTCCTACAGTGTTATTTGAGAGATGAGGGAGAAGACGCAAATGATCAGGGAAGCTGGGTCAGTCCTTTTGTTTGGAGAAAGTGTAACCAAGCCAATATGACCCCAGCACTGAGAAGAGCTACTGCTGCAGCCAGAGAGTAAGTCAGCCTGTCAAGGGCTGGTTTAGGGTTTCTATTTATTTAAGGATTATATATTTCATGAGAAAGCCTGGATATGCAAAACTAGCCTGCTTTGTTCAGCAGGTGAAACAAACATCTTCAGGTTTCTCCAAGAAGGCTTTACAAGGCGCTTTTGGCGGCTGTCATTACATAAAGGACAAGACAGGAGAAATGGACCAATATTAGTGACAGGACAGGTAAAATAAGGACAATTAGGGAGACTCCTTCCAACTGTGAAAGAGAGACTATGGCAACTTGTAGCCACAGCTGTTGAGACAAAAAAAAAATCCACACAAGGAAAAGGACTTAAGGAAACATCCAAGAAAAGGGATGAACACAAGCTAAAAAATGCAAGTAAACAAGACATTGTCAAAGTATGATGGTATGACAGTCCAAAACTCAACACGCAAAGGGGAAAAAGTCCTGGTAAAAGTGAATTTTCAAAAACAGAAGTTGGATATTTTTTTCCTTTCAGGCATTGTTTTCCCACACATTGCTTCCAATTCTAAAATAACCCAAAATTAAAATGAAAAATAATCCAAGGAAAACACACCTAAAAATACTTTCAAGAGGCAAAAAAAGGTGGAATCAGAATAAAACATCAGATCTCAGCCTGTTTTAAAATAAGAAGTGACCTCTTTTCTCATTTATTTTAATAGGTGGTTTATTTGTTTTAAGTTTTAGCAGTTATTTCCATGCCTATGTTTTGCAAAACTGAAGAAACTGAGACTGTTTCCACAAACTATTTCAGAAAAAAACAATTTACAGATAAAATTAGAGGCATACAACTAAGTGCCAAGTGTTTGACTGAATTCCAGTTCTTGGTGAATGGAAAACCAGCAGCTTCCTGTTACAAAATGTACCAACAGTTCATGTCTAATAATACACATAATATCTAACCATTTATATACTTCAAATACAGATATTTCTAAAAATAATATTAAAGCAGGGTATTTTTAGCCAGGTGAATTTCTCAGGAGAATGAGATTCTACAGTTTGCTGCAAGGAAAAAATAGATTCATGGGTTAAAATTTTAAGGGTGTCTCTTGATTTATACCAAATAAAAAGTAGAAGATTCAGCTCCAAAGCTTCAAGAAGCAAAAAACAAATGGGAAAAAAGGTCAAGAGAAGAACACACACTCTTTCATTAAAGGCCCATCTATTGCTTCATTCACAAATGTATCTTCTTAAACAGCACTTACAATATTTATCCTGTTGCAAACTTGGAAAGTTCAAGCAAAATAATTATTGATTTAAGCACCTCCTTCATTTCTTCCACTTTGGTAACAACAGGGAACTTGTAGGCTAAAAGCATTAAAATACTCTACAAATTGTTCAGAGATTTAAATCTAGTGGTGAGACAATCTGGAAAGTGAAATTACAGAGTAGACAATGTTTCTCAAAGGACTCTTAAAAGCAAATTAAAACCAGCCAATACCAACCCTTAATTTCCAAAACCCAGAACTGAATCCCCACTATCTCAATAAATAAAGGCTTTCTTTTCTGATACCATCAGGATAGGCAAAAAGAGCACAAGAGGTGTTGGTCTCATGATTTTTTTGGTTTTTTGGTACTTGCTAGATACTTGAAACTTGGGAAAGGTTCATGATTTGTTTATCAGACCTCTTTATAATTAGATTTTTTTTTTCTTTCTGAGAACTAAAGCTCAGTTTCAGCGCCAGCAGACTTCAAAAGCAGTATCTGTTGTTTTCTACTAATATCCTTGTACCTCTTTCTGCTTGGGTGTCACTGTGAATCAAGTGTCACGGCAGAAGGTGATAACAATCACTTGCTAGAGCAGGGACAAAAAAAGTGAGTGTGTTCACTTAAGAAATTCAACTTCATGGCGTGAACTAACAGTTTCAAGGACAGGACGAGAACACATGGACACCATATGCATGAGCATTTTGAGCTGTTAACAAGTAGCAGCAAAGGAGGAAGATAATCTAGTATCAGGGGACTAGCTATAGAGCTGCAGACTTTCTGACCTTGGCTAAATTTCTTTGTGCCTCAGCCATCCACTTAACAAATGTTCTCCAAAAAACAAGAACAATATCCCTACCTCTAAGGGGTGCTCTTAGGCTAAGCATATTCAAAATTTCAAGCTGGATAAATTGATAAATTGACTGTCACAAGTAAGAGGGGGAAAAAACCCAATTTTTCACTATGATAAAAACCAAATGGAACTTTGAACGAAGTTACTTTATGCAAAATAACCCTTTGCATACTCTAAATGAAAATCCAATGATTAAAGAACCTCCTGAATTTATAGTGCAACATTACACATGTTGTTCGAATGCAGGGCTTTAGAAAAGGTAGCTCATTATATGAAAAGACAAAGCACTGAAAAATCGATGTTAATAATCAAAATAAAACAACTTTGGAATTGTGTTCTTGTTTTCTATCTGGGAACATTTAATCTGGAGCAACCTCCCCAACAATTAAATATTTTTCCGTATGTATAAATAAATGTATCAACTGTAATCATAAACCCACCATAATCATAAAGAGAAGAATAATTTGGCTATTTAGTAGCCTCAAATTGCTTACAGTGTGTAAAAAATATCCATCATAAAGATACAGCACATGTCTTTTTGTAATAATGTACTTAGGTACATAACTATAATCAGATGAACAAGCTCATTAGTACCAATTTCCAATTTACTTTGTGCCTCTGTATTTGGATAGCCTGAGCCTACAGCTTTTCTTAGCTTCTCTCAACTTCAGTAAAATCTATCCTTCATTCACATCCTAAACACGACCCCATTCGGTTTCTTCCAACTGCAATAAGCGATCTTTTTTGTTAAAGTTATCAGTATGATTGACCACATTTCTCATAATTTCGTTTATAATTAGCTCAGCAAGACCAAATTTCACACCACTGAGGCAGCTCATGCAATGGCACTGAAGCCAGTCGATGTTCATCTGACTTTAAATTGGGTCCAGATAATGACTTGCTGGATCCCTATCCCTTCTGCAAGCTGGTTCAGTACTAGAACTGTGAAACCCAGTATCACACACAGAAATGGCTAATGCACTTGAGAAGGGAAGGCACAATTTCTCTGCAACATGCCCCATTAATTTTCCTCTCTGTGAAGCTTCACATTAGCAAGACAGTGATACGGAGGTTTAAACAACTCTAGGTGAAGTTAATTAAAACATAGAAAAATAATTACTAATATCTGAACTACGTGGCTTCATTTGGATTGCTAATGGCATGGGCACAAGGGGAGTAAGGCAGAGGAGGGAAACCAATGGCCCACAGGTCATGGGTCACGTGTGCCTCATCAAACAGCTGATGTGAGCCCGAATTTGAAGTGTGGAAAAATACCGGAGGAACCTACTAAGTTAATCAGTTTGAGAGCAGCCCACAGCTGACTGGAAAACTCCCTGGAACATGCCAGCAGCGTGCCACCAACCTGGGAATGGCCATCCACTCAATTTATACCAGGGAGTTGTAATGGAGCTTCCATACCCTTGTCATCGCTTGGCCTACAGAATGGGCAATGAGGAAGAAATCAGAAATGTTTTTAATCTCAGCAGGTGTGGCAAATGCTTTTGGAGCACACCCCAAGATGTATATGATCTTGACGAATTAGGAAAGAATCACTAGGTGGAAAATCTAGTGTAAGACTAGAAAATAGGGACATCCACAATACCCCAGAACTTGACCACCCCAGGTCCAGGCTACCCAACTCAAGAAGATCTTCACAAACTGGGAAAGCAATATGAAGAAAAATCTAGCTGAGCAAGGTGGCTTGATTTCAGACAATGATATCTAGCCAGTTTTTAACTGAATTACTTTTAAGAAAAGGAGGGGCATGGGGAAACTGGAAAGAGTTCTGTAGATAGCACAAGGAGTTGCAAGAGTTCTAGAAATCCTAGGCTTTGCCTAGTGAAAGAGAAAAGTGAGAGAAAACATCACACCCAGTGAGCACCTGCTTGCCATGTCCTCCAGGAGAGGGCAACTGCCTGGTTTTCGGCAAATGAATATTGCAAAGAAGTTTGCAAAGAAATACCAATTCCTACCCCTCCCCTCCCAGCCAAACTAAGCACAATTACAGGTAATTGCTGAACAAACATACTTTAAAACCCAGATTAAACAGATGTCTTAACTTGAAGTGTTTTAGTGGAAGGGTGGGGCCAAGCATTTAACAAGGTCCTGGTGCCTTTAGTGTTGCTTCAGTTACCAAAGGTACAAAAAGTGATTATTTTTTAGGTTCTCTGGAGAAAGAAAATCAAGAAGTTGGAGAATACAACATAGCAGCAATAAACACAGTAATTAAATCTGAGCTCTCCTTCAGTGACATTCACAATGACATGGCAGCAGACTGTATGCCTGCAGTGGCATCTCCCTTCTTGCCTCTGCACAAACAATGACATCACGACCACGGACTCCTAATTTGCAATGTCTTCTTTCTTGAATAACTAATGCAAATTTAGTAGCCAAACACATCTGGCTTTTTCAGAATCACTGAGAAATACCATTTTGTAGATGAGAGATCACCATCTTCCTATCTACTCCATGGAAGTTTCTCTGGTAACAAAGTTAAATATTTCCAAAACAATTCTCTCTAAATATGGATAGTACAATTTATTGGCGGTGTTTTCAAATTAGACAAAATAAGCACCAGTGCAACAGTCGGATACTGTCGTGCACAACACAGGGGATTTAATATGGAAAAATAGAGTGTGTATATCAGTAACAGTAAAACAGGAATGATACTGCTGTGATTCATCAACTGAATATTTCTGACCAGCTTTTACAATAGGCTTGATGCTAAAACCCTCAGACCTTTCTTTGGAAAGGTAACAACTCTGAAATACTCTGAAGTATGCTTTTTATAAATTGCACAGCATTTTAAAAAACACATTGCCCTTATAAGGCCTTAAGGCACAAAACTTCCAGTTACTATAAAATCCAGCTTACACATGTAAAACCACATCAAGAGGAACAAAATTAGCAAAACATTTAGAAGTTTTCACTGATGCCACGTTTGTGAGTGGGACATACAGATTTCTAGTGGTTTCTTTTTAAAAAATGGTACTATAATGAAAACCACCTGCAGTGCTCATGTTCTCTGAAGAATTTTGAAATATGCTGACCCAGCTTGAGAACATGGTCTGGTATCCTCACACAGTGGCTTCTGGACTATGCTCTAGACAGAGCCTCTTCTCCAGAATAATCAGTCAAATAAGCAAATAAAATTTTGTATTACGTAGTGCAAAAAGGATCCACTTCAATGAGATTAAGAACAACTCCCTGAAATACACCCAGAACCAACAGAATTGGTCCAAGTGGCACAATCTCTGTCTCATTCTCCCTCCACCCACACAGAAGGATGTCCTAGTTTTGTGGGCTGAAAATTCCGCATAGGGACCAAGATCTACAGAAGAGAGGAGCCAAAACACTTGGCATTGGTCCAGCTTGTGGATCTGAAATCTAAATTCTACTGGAAGAATATAACTTCCCTCCTTCACAGGTGATGCCAGGTGCCTGCCCAGTAAAATGGTAAGGGTTACCTTGGTACTTCACCTACCACACAGACAAGCAAAGTGCTCACCCTCAGATTCTCAGGACTCTCAGACCTGGTGCAGTGTTCAAGACTAAATCTTACCAGGGTTATTATCAGAGAGCACTTTTATACCTGAATGCAGCTGAAGGTCTTCCAAGATAAAAGTGCTTCAGCTGCTGACATATCACCTGGCAGCTGTCCATCCATCCTATTTCCTCCTCCCTTGGCAAGGAGGAACAGTGTGAAAAGGAATGAACAGTGCCCTTGATACCACACATCTGGAAAAATCTCCCTCTAGGTAGAGACTGCCATTCCAAATGACCACCCTGCATGGCAAAACCCTGCATGCTTTTGTGGGCAGAGGGATCAAAGCTGGATCTATAGGAACAACAAAAATGACTGTGTTTATTCAAGATAATAGGTAGTGAAAAAAGCCTCACTGGTTCACACCTTAAAAGGTGCTGGTCATCTGCTCAGACTGGCAGCCAGAGGTGGTTACTGAGAATGCAAAGTTTAAGATTTCTCCTGCTGTAATTAATTACTTTAATTTAAAGTAATTAAAAATGTAAAATTATCTGACATTCCCTTAGCCAAAATCACTCCCTGTTCAAATATAACAAGCTAGCATCAAGACCCTTTTATCATCAGACTACAAAAAAATGGGGTTTGTTCCACATCCTTGTAAGGGCTAAAACCACTGTAGTCTTGCCCTTACTGCTGCAAACTCTGGCAGATCTCTGTGAGCATAATCTGTTTCAAGATGAGAAACCACTTTTTCAGCAATGTAGATTTCCATGCAGGAACCATGGCATGTGTCAGAGAAAGGGCAGCTGATAATGCAATTTTGCTGACGTTTCACAATCACAAGGACAGACTCAGGCACAAGTGAGAGAGAGCACTTGATTCTCTTGTAAGGGCAAGATGTGATGCACAGGTTGGTCTGTCTCCTGCCACTGCAGGGATGCTTGGCTGTCTCCTTTTCCTGCTCCCAGTCCCTCAGAAACTGTTCCAGTCAGATCTGTCTGGCCTGAGCAGCCCCATACGTCACCCTGTCTACCAGCAAGGAAAGTGCAGCACATCCTGAAATCAGGGCACGCGGTCAAACATGCCCAATCAGTAGGCACACTTGTCTGGGTTACCAGGCCACAGATTTCAGAATCTAGGTGGTAAGGATGATCCATTATTCCTCAAAGAAGGGAGAAAAAAAAAAAAGGTGAGTCTCTTTCACCGTTTCCCTCTCTCAGCATAATGGTATCACCTTGCACCGGGCTCAGATATTGGCAGAAGCAGCATGTAACATACATGGCTGTTGCCACAATACATCACAAGGCTGGACAGCCATCTCAGCGCCACAGCAATCAATTGTGCTTGCTGCAGCAGCCCATCTGCCCTGCTCCCTCCGTAGCACAGTAACACCCACGCTGTGCCTGGGCTGCAGTGGAGCTCACCGGGGCACGGCAGTGCAGGGCAGCCCCAGCCACGCTGACAACCTCACCCTGCCCACAGAAATTAAACCAGCTGAGGAATGGGCATCTCTCCTCCCTCTGCAGCAAGCAGCACATATAAAAATACATTAGAAGACTGACACAGATTAAAGGGAAGCCTAAAATATGTGTATTGATGATGTGCTGCATCTATGCTGTCATGCACGTATAGCATTATACAGGCAATTCCACTTAAGTTTTCATTTCCTACATAATCTGTTTAATTTAGCTGCACTGAATGACATGCATATTGTAATCTAGCATCAAGCACTGCCTCCCATTCAATCCCCACACAGCTACAAGCACAGAACGTTCACACAACTAGTGCTCTGGTACAGTACGTGACCAAACACAAAACACATTAATGACAAGCAGCAATCCTCCTCCAGCCCAGGCACACGAGCCAGCCCTCACACTTAGCACCTACAGAAGGCACACAAAGAACACACCCCACAAACAACATCTCTACCATCTCCCTCCTGCAAATCCCCCCAAGTTCAAGCAGAGGCAACGGGGAAGGCAGCCCAGGCAAGCAGCACATGCAGCCCCATCCCTCAGCACCCCACCAGCAGCTCCATCGTGCTGACAGAATTACACATGCCACTGTGTGGAATAGAAAACAACTGCAGACAGATGTTGGCACACACACACACACACACACACACACACACACACACACACACATCCCTTCCCACACTGCTATTTACCCCAGAAAACCTGCTGCACACTCTCAACACAGAAAGAAATTCTCACATACACCACCCCAGCATTTGGTGCCTGCTAACCTGTGTGTCAAATCCATTTTCTACCGAGCTACTCTTCCTCGCTGGGAGGCCATCTCCTGCGTTTTCTTGTCCATTGGAAGATTTGAGAGGAATCTGGCTGGAATACAATGGCTTCGTCACCTCCACCTTGTTCCCAAACTTCAGGTAACAGGGCTGTGGGATGGTCCTGGCCGTCGGGACATGCAGGATTGGAGCAGCGCTGTGTACGGGTTTAGGTAGTCCCGATTTCATTTTGGAGGCTACCAGGATGGCTGGCATTTTCTCTTTCTGCTTTCCTAACACGTTTCTGTCAGCAGCAGGAACAGCAGAGACAGCAGGCAGGGAGAGAGAAAATGACACGTTGTGGAAGCTGTTCTACTCCAAAGCAGCCTGGTTACTGCAGAGATCTCCAAAATCAGCTTAGAATTTTAAAACAACAATAAAACTAATTAAAAAAAAAAAACTTAAAAAAAAGGGAAAGGAAAAAAGAAAAAAAGAATAAAGCACACCAGTTTCAGTCTAAAATATCTCCCAGCTTTACACCAGCCTTCCACCTGTTTCCTCTAATTTTATTTTCAGTTCTTTACCACTGTCCTCTTTCCTATTCCTGCTGTGTAACTTGCTCCTTCCTTTCTCTGTCTGACTCCTGCAATTTTCTTGCCTGGAAATGAGAGACTTTCACTCCATTATCTTGTCACTGCATCTCCAAAGTGAGGCAGCCTCTGGAAAAAAAAAAAAAAAAAAAAAAAAAGGAACCTGCTGCTGCATATGCTTCCCCTTCCGTACACACTAGAGAGTGAGCGAGCAGGATTTCCAGCTTAAGATGTCTTTCTTCAGTCTTAGCCAAGAAGCAGATGTAGCTCAGTGTGTTAATGACTGATGCCCTTGGATACAAGCCTTAGAGAATCAAGCTTCTTAAGCCTAAATAGCTGTGAACAGGACAACGATGCCGGAGCAGGAGAAACGTCCACCGACAGCGATTTTTAAATCAAAACATGTCAGTAGCCACAAGATTTCCCGGCTCCCCCAATGCTGAGCATGAAAACCTGGAGGTGGGTGGGGAAAAAAACCAAATTGGAAAATAAAAGCGATTCAGCTGCTGCGAAAGGGAAGGGAAAGCAGCCGGCAGCTCGTATTCCCTCCCTCCCGCAGTGGAGCGGGATCCCGCCCGGCGCGTCCCGGGGGGGCCGGCGGCTGCCCGGCACCCAGCGGGCAGGGCGGGCCCTGCATTGGTNAAAATTAAAATAAAATCAAAACACCTGGAGGTGACTCATTGTTCGTGGCTGTTCGGGAAAAACTCCCGCTGCCAGCATCAACAGGAACTTGAATAAGCACAGTGAGTAATCCGGCCCTATTATAGCAACACTTGGCTTTGGGGAGGCTTTCAGTGTCGCGGGTTGCTCCTCACGCTGCTCGGTGGATGCCAGGATCCGCGACAACCCCCGGATCCCGCATTCCTGAACATCCTGACACATTTCAGAGCTGCACATATTCCTCTTCCTCTGCACACCTGCACCATCCCGGACAGCGGGAGATGATCAGCGTGCAAATCAAGGCACCAAGCGATGCCTTCAGCCTGCTTGGGGGGGCTCAGCAGCAGAACAGACAGTGCCACAGTGCCCCGTTTTCAGGTGGTCCGTACAGGCAGGCAAAGGCTTTGATTTATCCCTCATTAACAGGGAAGACATTGAGGGGCTGCAGTGAGTCCAAAGAAGGGAATGAAACTAGGAATGGAGCACAGGTCCGATGAGAAGCGTCTGCGGGAGCTGGGAAAGAAGCACAGCCTGGAAAAAAGGATGCTCAGGGGGGACCCTCTGGCTCTGCACAATGCCCTGGGAGGAGACTGTAGCCAGGTGGGAGTTGGGCCCTACTTACAAGCCTCAAGTGACAGGAGGAGAGGCAATGACCTCAAGTTGTGCCAGGGAAGGTTCAGATTAGGTATCAGAAAAAAAAACTTCACTGTAAGGATTGTCAGGCATTAGAACAGGCTGCTGAGGGAAGCATTCACAAAACACGTGGATGTGGCACTTGGGGATATGGTTTAGTGGTAATATGGCAGTGCTGGGCTAACACTTGGTTTTGATGATCTTGGAGGTCTTTTCCAACCTTAACAATTCTGTAATCATAGGAGGGTGCCTCAGAATAATATTCATAAACCAACATGAGACATGGAAGCAAAAGGTGCATTTAAATGAAATCTTCACAGTTCCAGTTAATTGCTTTATTTCCCCAGTAGGGCTGCTTCCTTCAGCTCCTTATTCCCACCTCATCTGCTCCCCAAATACTGAAACCCTAAACCACTACCTGGGTGGCAAGGACGAGGGAGATCCCAGCAAGGAGAGAGTGGTTTGGGTTGGAAGGGATCTTAAAGATTAAAAGTTCCAACACCCCTGCCGTGGGCAGGGACACCTTCCACTAGTCCAGGTTGCTCAAAGCCCCATCCAACCCAGCCTTGAACACTTCCAGGGATGGGGCATCCAGAGAAGCAATGAACCTACACTTCAAATATTTGAAATACACACTGGGTGAAGTGACTCAGCAGGACAGAGCCCCCACTGCCCCTGGCTCATCCAGGCTGTGAGCAGTGCTTGGGGAAGAAAGGCTCAATCATGCTCAATCAGTCATGGCAAAGGGAGCTGGGACCTGCCTATTTAACACCCAGTCTTTTGAGGAAGTTTTAAATGTGCAAACCCCAGGTTTTTAGATCTGAGACTCTTTCAGACAGAAAAATGAGGCATTTCTTGGATTGTATTGTAGCTGTCTCCAGGGTGAAGACAGCATTGCTGGATCCTCTGCAGAGGTCATCTTCAATGACTTACCCAAGGTTACACATTGTCTAAGTGGCAGATCTAAAAACTGAAGTCAGAAATTGTGTTCTACTTATTATCAAGTACTATTCTTCCTCAGCATTGCAATGTAAAATGTAATTCAACTTCCCGCAGTACGCATAAAGCTCACATGTTGAGTTTTGGCTTTTGGGATTTTTCAGCACATCTGCTTTCACATGTACCAGTTCTGCAGGCTGTTTTGTGGCAACTACAAAAGGGTAAATTTTATGGCAGTTTAAGTAACTGCTTCCACCTCAATCTCTTTACCCACCACTTTCAGATGGGAAAGCACACATCCCTCTCCATCCATCTCACTGAGATCCCACCAAGACAAATCTTCTAATGTTCTGTCATAGCCATTCACAATGTCAGCCTAAACACAGCTATATAGAACATTTCAAAACCCTACAATTCAATAAAGAATGTAAATTTACCATCTGAGAGGACTGGTAGTCCTTGGAGCAGAAATGTGTCAAATGCTCCAACAGCATTTCCATCATTCCATGCTGAGAACTCAGCCCTGCTGGCTAAGAGAAGGTTGGGCTCCAGTATGAACATCTTGAAAAAGATCCAGACCTGAAAACCAGGCTAATTTTAGGTCTGTAATAAAATATAGTGAGGTTTAAAGGAAGATCTAACTGACAGTTTTATGTTCTGTTCTTCACTTACATGTTTTATGAGGTTCAGGCCACCAATCCCTGCTGTACCCAACTTCCAGTTTTTGTTGTTCTGTTTTCATCTTGGAAAGCTGGCTAGGACACAGGATACCAAAGCAGCCACAAAGTTAATTTGACCAAAAGAAAAGGATTCCTTTCACTGCTTCCTTAATAATTATGGAATCTGATCCTTTGATGATGGTGGATTGAATATTCCACAGTTCCTCTGGAAACTTAAGGGCATCTTACTGATTTCTCAGTGTGCAGTCCTACTGAAGATGATTTCTTCTGAATACACTCAGTCTATGATCCTGACAGTTATTTTGCCAAATCAGTGAAATGGACACAATCTTCATCAAAGCTTAATGTGGATTCCTGATAACACATTTGAAGAACGACCTAGAATTACTTCTTCTCTCATGGATTCGGTTTGCATCTAAGAATTCTTTGTCATATAAAACCTGGGGGAGTTTTTATCTTATACACATAGCTAAACAGCACAGCATAATGGTACTGAAATGCAAGCTGCTGTATCCAGTGGCAGTGCAGCCACACACCGTGAGATCACACATTACATCACGTTACAGGCTTTATCTGCAAAGACTGGCAACATCAATTTTGGTCTGTCTTTGGAAGTAACAAGTTTTTGGGTTGTCTGGATTTTTCGTTTTGGGTTGGTTTTGTTGCTATTGTTTAATAAATTAAATTTTATCTGGTTTTAAGGCTAGGATCTTTAAAAGAAACTACTTCTCTTGCTAGTCAAAAGATCTGGGAACCTGTCTCTTTATCTTCTTTGAAAAGCCCAACCGGTTTTCCCTTCCCTGTTTTGAATCACCCAAATTTCTGTGCCTAAGCTAGGAGTAAGTAACTTTAAAAAGAAGGCAAATTATCTAAACAAAAAGCAAGAGCTTCATTCCTTCCCAGAAACGTTGGGTAAGCCTCTGACTAGGAGAAATTCCCTTGCAGCTTTAAGTCTGATTAGTATCTTTGCCTGAAAAACCACAGTGTCCCCTCCTTATCTGCCTGTAGTCCAGGGAGCATCTACCCACTCCCCAAATGGGGGAATATAGAAGGAAAAAATGCCATAAACAAGCACTTTACTTCCCTGTTAGGAAAAAAACAACAACAACCCACAAAACAAAAAAACCCACCATGAAACCACAATAAACCCTACTGGTTTGGCTTACACAGCTGGTTTTGAAGCTAAGAGAGTATCACTGCTTTGGACTCAAGCTGTGGCTGCTCAGCACCATGGAGTGTCAACTCAAGTGCCAAGACTGGTGTTGAGAACTGGCTTAATACTCTCAAAATTTTAGTGAGCAGACTCATGTGAACTCAAGAACTTAACACATCCAAGGAAACTATTTGAATACCCCTTAGTTCAAGAGCTTGTAGGCAAGTCAGCACATTGCCCAAAACAAAGCCAGTAAACAGAACAAAAGCCCAGGGTTGACTGCTCTTGAACAGATGATCTTTTATGAATGAGATGAACATTTCTGGAACAGTAAAACCATTGAAGCTGCCTCCACAGCTCACATATTATCAATTAACAACAAAACAGGGTCTCTATACCCAAGCAGAAAGAAAATGCCTGTATGGATTGCATGTGGGTATTGCAAGTAAAATTAAAAGCTTGATGAAATAGCAAAAGATCAGAGAATCAGACCTTCCTTTCAACTTGTGGTTAATATTCATCCTCAGTGAAGCCAAATGTTACATTAGCCTAAATGGAAAAACCATGTAGAATTATGCTATCAATTAGAACACCTCATTAGCTGGTCTGGTGATTCAGAACTGCTGGTGGAGCTGAACTCAAGGCTTGAAAATACCTTGATCAACGCCATCCTCAGGTGTTACGCATTAAGGATGTATCTGCAATCCCCCAGAAAAATAATTTCAAGCCGAGGTGAATATCCCTCAAATGTCACCACAGAGTGTCAGAATCAGAGGGTTTAAATGCTCTCTCAAACCCANTTCAGTCTTGGCACAGCTCCATCAACTTAAGTGAAGTTATGACAGGAATAAATACGGATCTATTTTTGGTACTGCGGGCATTTTGCACATTCACATCCATCTTTTGTCCCTGATCAATATCAAATGTGGAAAAGCCTGATCCCATCTGCACATGCACGTTACCATTCTATGAAGGAACCCATAAAGGTGTAAAGGAGCAAAGGTGTAAACCTCATATTTTTTGTTGTGTTCCCCCAAGGGGAACAGTAGAGATTAGAAAGAGGAATGTGGATAGAAGCATTATATAATTTGGCATCCACTCACCACAGCAATTATAATCTGTACATGTGAGTTCTTTATATAGAGCAGTGAGAAGAGGAGGAAACCTTGGTTCTGTTCCCAGTTCTTTTGACAGAAATCTTGTCTGCATTACACTAATTCTGATCTAAAATTCCGTTTGTAATCCCCTGACATGCTTCTAATTCACACTGGGTTTAATTCCACTTCATTTTATAATGGTGTAAAATTTAAAAAAAAAAATATACAAGCCAAGTTCCACCTGGACAAGAACATCTGTTCCACTCACTTTCATTAAAAATACACAGGAAATTTCATTGGCCACACTAGTGATAAGAGCAGATGCTCTTGCATGGTGACAGAAAATGGCACCATTTAAAATTAGCATCTTCTGAACAATGCTCACATTTAATCCCATTTCTGTACCAGAGTGCTTCACGGTTTTGTAATGTAAGCCTGTAGTAGTGCTTCACTCAACAGCTTCATAAGTTTCTATTGTCACAGCAAATGCACACTCACAGCTTTGAATTCATTATGCTCCCATTGCTTTCAGTTTTGTAGCCATACCAGTTTCTCACAATCTAATAAAAACTGGGCTCAGCTGTCTTGAGATAGGGGTTCTNGCTTTGGAAAGGTCCATCTCTTTGACTTTGCATGTAAAGTTCATTCCTCAGACTTAAACTCATCAGGAACAGGACTGAAAGGGATGAGGAATGCAAGAGTTTATTTGAATTAATGCATTCGGTGGTGGTGTAAGATTTAGATGTTTAGTATTTGTCTACGCCGTGGTCACAGCAGTGACAAAAGCATTGTACAAAGCATATACACATGAATAATCTTTATGATCCTAACAGAGGGGCTCTGTCAGGCCAGCCTACAGCTCACCTCGACTTGCACATCTCTGTGTGACTGTAACAATGGACATCATCTCTCCATGCCACTAACAGCACCTGGAATAAATACTGCAATACTATTTTGGAAAGAGACTTGCAGATCACGTCTCCCCGACAGAGATGTGCATCTGGGTATTCTTAATCTATTCATGTGTCCTTTGTTTCCACAAGGTTAATGGTACCAGCTCCTATATTATTTTACGCCTGACTTGACATTGCCTATGGATTTGTGTGTTTGGAAAAGCAAAGAAAACATCTGTGACTAATGAGTGCATCACAGAAGAAAGCTGATGATGATGATGATGATATAAATACCACAAACTACTCCTGACTTTAAGAACCATCAGTTTAAGATGAAATATGAAGGAGAGTACCTAAAAAAAATGCTCTCTTCCTCTCTGCTTCTGTTCTTTCTACCCTCTTGAGAAGTGGCATGTTAAAAATAGCTGCCACTTACAAGGTAACAACCTCATATCATCAGGTAGTCACCTTCTGTAACCTTGCTGGCACGTTTCAAATGCACCTGCTCTATCATCTGGAAGAGTTGTCAGAGCCTAAAGGTAGAAACCATCTGAGAAGTGGATTGGAAGAAAAGACTGTATTTCAAAGCCTTTTTACAACTGTATCTGCTTAAGCATTCCAACCCAGCCTCAGCTGCCATCAGTCTCTCCCACATCAGCAGTTCTGAACAAACACAAATTGGCCAGATTATCATTAAGCAACTTCAGCTATTTTGTAAAGAGCAAAGTATCACTACTCAAACTAAGTGGCAAGGACCAGATTTCTACTTGCTCTAAATCAATGTAGTTTCTCTACAGCCAACATCAGAATTTGCCTTCCAAATTCAAAGTATTTATCAAAATCTTCTTTACAGAACGATCCAATCCTATCATATACTCACATTATCTCCATTCTTCTGAGTATGCATTTCCTATCAATTTGTATTAAAAAATCCTCTTGCCTACTGAGCCCAAGCATTCCATTCAGCTGGTGCAGCACAGTGCAGTTCTGGAGCCATGGAATAAGGGCTTGTGATGCTCACCAACTGCCAGATGATATCAGGGAATGATGAATATCATCCTACACTTTCAGTTTTTGCCAAGTACACTTCACAACCCAAGCCTGCAGGCAGCCACTCTTCCCTGGAATCCAAAAAAACCTGGAGCATTTCCACACGGCAACTGTTCAGGAGTAGTTCTCTGCTGGAATTCACCTGCAATGCACCATGTAATGGCACTAATTGCAATGCTACTAACACCAGCTATTTCTGAACATGTTACCAGAAAAAAAAATAACACACAAACCTAGATTGTTCACAATGGTATCAAAAGAAACACAGAAAGAGCCTAACATACTGCCCTGAAGTGAACGTTGCCTACCTCTACAGCTCCTCTAAAGAAAGATTTGTCCTGAGTTGATGTTTATGGAAAATAAAAACACATCCTAGTCAGCTAAATTTTGGGATAATGGTTCTACTAAAATTCTTAAATCAAAAAGTTTGGTGAAATTTCTTCAGATTTACACAGACATAAGTCAACCATCAACACAACAGCCATGATCATTCTTGAGAGTCAACATCCCCAAAACCAATCTCCATCCCCATTGTGATGATCTAGGAAGGGAATTTGATGAGGATTACCTAACCCATGAACTGTGAGGGGGAGGAAAAAACCAGCAAAAAGTAATAATTAATTTTATTTTTAAAAACCACATGTCCATTTGAGGGAGAGGTTTACTTGCATCNTAACAGGAAACAGTTATTCTTTAATCTCTCTATTAACCTAGCACAGAATAATCAAATTTAAAGTTCTGCAGGGCCACTGTGCAGCCTCATGCATGGCAGGATCAAGCTTCCCTTCTCGAATTTCATTGTATTTCCTTTGTTCTTCCATTCTCCCATCAGCAAACTGATAACTAACCCTTCTATGCTGTTTAACACTGATTTTTTTCAAGTATTTTTAATATCCACCACCCAAAACTGACATAAAAACCTACTCATGAATGCTGTCCTAACATTTTGTTTCCTACCAAATCAAAGGAGGTTCCCACTATAATGATTAATGGCATGTTTGTTGCCTTAAACAGCTTTGATATTTCAACATATAATCAATTTCATCTTTTTTAAGGCAACAGGTTTCCTGCCACGCTGAGTTTTACCCATGATGCTGTACTGAACTCAATGGTTTACAGCTAAAGCATGAAGACCTGACAGCCTTGCATTTATTTGACACACCCCATCATATTATTTTTAATAACACTGCTCTCACTGTCTGGAATATTTTGGGAAGGTATCCATGTCAAAATACCCCATGGACATATTGAAGATCTAGCTGATGTTTATCACTGGACAACAAGACAGCACTGAGAGAGAAATTCTCTGAATTGCATATTTCCTCTTGAAATTTTAGCAGCAAGGACACTGTAACACACAACCTTTTTTTTTCAAATAAATGGCACACAGATGATGGAATGATTTTCTGTGTTTTGAGACATAATCACCTCCTAGAGGAGAATTAACATGAGCTTTGTTTATTCCAGCGGTAAAACAACCTGTATTCAAGCTTGCCCAGCTGTCTGGAAACTCAACTGATTCCACAGTAAAAGCAGGTGTAGTCAATCATTCCTGTCACAACATTAGTACATTGCTGGCTGTTGGCAAGTGGGTCAGCTCGTCACAGGCAAAGCACTTCTCAGCTTCTCTGCTTCCTTCCATCCTGGTTGGCACATGGAACAACGCCGCTACAGCTGCTGAATTTCAAAAGGCATCCATCTGTTTAACTTCCTAAAATGACTTTAAAGAGTGGGATACAACAAACACATCTGCTACCCTCAGCACGTTAAAAAAGATCATCTGGAAATTAACTGGGAAATTATAAATCTTTTCAGATGGGGATCCACAGTGAAGTTCCAATACATGTCTAACGTCTGTTCCACCTTCAATTATAGCTCAAAGCTTTGCACCTCTGGCTTTCTGAAGAACCAAGGCAAACTTTAGTTGTAACCAGTTCTATATCTCCTTATCTCACTGCTAGAGTTTGTTCAGGATCTCATCATTGGGCATCCTTCTGTTCAGTTTTGTCACTCCCAAAAGGCCTGACTGCATAAAACCTTGAGCACTGTGGTCTGATCTCATAGTTGACCCTGCTCTGATTAGGGTAGACTGAAGACCTCCTGAAGGCCCTTTCAATCTGAATTAGCCCAACTATTCCCAAATAGAAGAGAAAAAAATTGAAAATTTCATTAGTATCTACTGGAAGAACTCAAAGTGGATACCAGCTATGAACAATAACCTGGTCCATCACAAAAGAAAACGCTTAGGCAAGAGGGCAGCAGCAGATACCAGCAGTTCAGATTTTAGGAGGAAAATGTTAGCACATGTTTAAGTGTGATCTTCCTTTCAGTTCTTCTCTCACATCTCTCACAAACACAAACGTGTTATCATTTTGAATTATGTGAGCAGATGCTTACATCTAGGATTTGCAATTTACATTAACCTAGCCTGCATTAACAGCGATTTCAACACCAAATGCAAACCACAGTGTGTGTTTTCACCCTGAGGTACAACATATGTGTAACTTGCAGCACCAAGACATCTCAGTAAGTTCCTTGGCTACCTGCTGCATTCTCAGCAGACTCTTCAGGCATCCCAATTCCATCTGCAGAGTGCAGGCAGAGCTGGTGTAACAAAAGCCAGGAGAGATGTGCATCTTCCACAGGTCTGTGGGCAGCAGAAAGGCTGGTGGGAACACAGTGAGCCATGAGAGATCCCACACAAGGAGCTGCCATATCCACTGGGGAGGTGAGAGGAATTTACAAGGACACAGAAGAGAAGCAGCCCTGGGGAGTATGTTAACACCAAGCTGGGAACCAGGTGAGGTATGCTGGCTAAGGGCTTGTGAACTATAGGCCAAGACAGCCCCTTCAGTAAGAGGAATTAGTTTTTGATACTGAGTATTACAACAACACCTATGAAGTGCAGCACTTTCCAGCAGTGTTCTGCGTGTATACAAATGAGAAACCAATTTTTCTGTGCTGTAAATAGCTTGTGCAATTCATGGCAGTTAGCTGTTCCTTTTTCCAATAACAGACTCAGGAAAAAAGGGCATATCAAGTTACCTCATGCAATTCTGGACCACCTACTGTTAGAAGTGCAATTTGAGGATGAGCTGCTACTGCTAATTATCAAAATTAAAACCTGAAATAGCAATGTTCACTTTTAAAACTGAGATTATTTCCTATCGCAGGCATAACTTTCCAGTGCTCTCCCCTGCCAACAGTTATCACTTTTATCTGAGATTTCTGGACTGCAACTCTGAACACAAAAATGCCATAATTCAGAAAATCTTTCAAAACATTTTGGGTCACCATTTTGGGTCTTTCAAAACAAAGCTATTTATTTACCCTTGGCTAATTACCTTTTAGCCTCTGCACAGACACAAAATATTTGTGTTTCTATATTGTCTTCTCTTTTACATTTTCAGACAGCTGCAGCCATTTCCAAAATCATCATCGTGTTTCCACCATGATGTTAGGAAAAAAATTTCTGCTGGACAGTACTACTGTTAGTACAACAGTTAGTAAAAAAATTACAGCTGTGTATGCATATGCATGTGCACACACACACACACACGTATTGTGAGCTGAATAAAAATGTGGTGATGTCTAATTTGACCGGAGAACACCGGAACAGCATGTTGACATGAACAGGAAAAGTTCAACACTATTTGCAGCACAGCATCACCAACTCCAATCTCTTACCCTGTGCTGAACAAGCATTTCCAATTCAAAGTAATAATTAGCATGCTGTAAAAAAATTTAGAGCACTAGCAAATACCAAAGCTTTAACTTGGCATTAGCAAAGATCAATGAGAATTCATCACTGTAAGCCCATCATGAGCACTTGCTGCCCAAACACACTGGAACAGGCAGGACTGTGCCTACACCACCCATGTTGATCACAGGAAGTTCAAATTTCATTAGGAAATAATTAAATAGCACATATCATTTTTCTAAACATCATTATCAACTTCTTAAAACCCACTGAGAGACTCCAATACCTCATTCTCAGCTGCTGATCATTTTGTCCAATTTTAACATTCTTGTGTGGAGCACAAAGTGCCAGTGCCCACTTAGGGCTGGAAATTTTGGAATGCTTTAGCCAAAATGCCAGAACCAAGGTAGAACCAAACGTCATCACTCAGCCACGTCCAGTGACCTTTGCTTCAACAGCTCAGGCACTCCAGAGCTTCGAACAAGGAACCCGTGATTGGGCAAGGTCATTACGTTTGTGCCAGAATTAAATTTAACATGCTTTTTCTGAAAACACACACAACACAGCTGATTTTAAAATCACTTCATTTTATACATGCTCCCTAAGAATGCTTAAATTCAGCAGTTGGGGTCTGCTGAGTCTGTGCTCCTGAGCACCACACTGCTCCCACGAGAGAGGGATCAGGCCCACAGCAGAGCTGAGCACTCCCAGTCCAGGGGAACCAGAAGAAACAAAAGGAGGATTCTAAGCAGCAGGGAGAATAACAAGGCTCAAAGAGAAAACCTGTATGTGGGGCTGAGAGCATGGATCATGGAAGGACATGGAGATGGGAACTGGTTCTGAAGAGGAAGGTGTGAAGGGCAGAGCCAGTGATGGGAACAGGACTGGGATGAACACCCAGATGTGAAGAGAGGGAGCATTAGGACACGGAAGTTCTGAACCTCTAAAACACTATACAGTGTATGTATGCCCCAAAATCAGGTTCACATTTCATGCAGGAAGTTAGTAAAATACTAATTTTAACTTTCCCAGTGTTTCAGGCCCATATTCACGTAACAGAAATTACAGCATCCCCATAACCCACCAAACTTCATCCAGAGATCAGGTGAAGAAGGCACATTACTGCCAATACAGTAGTTAGATATTAAACTGATCAGCACTAAGCACTGGGAAGCACATACCAGGAAAAATACATGAGGGTGTCAGGAGGGTATGAAAATTTTGCCATTAGGGAGGAATTTAGTTAAGTACAGAAATTAAAGCTGAGAGTCTCCTACACCACAAAATATTCCTTCTTAATTAGACTATTGCGTAACTGGTTGCTAACTCGCTGCTTTGTAAGGCCAGCATTGGAAAAAACAGTGTATGATCATGCCCTTGAAACTGAACCATCATGAAAAACAGGCATAATGTCACAAAATGAAAAAAGCAAGTATCTGGATATTTTGTATTTGGCATCTCCTAAACTTTGGGTTCTTAACCTTCGTGTTTCAGCAACCCTAATATACCTTTAACACTTCATTTTGTTTGAAAAGTTTGATATTGTTTCCCAATGTACATTGGATGGTATATCAAAGAATTTCAGACTTTTGCACAGGAGATTTACAGTGACTTTGCACTCTGGGAGATCAGCAGATCTGCACACAGCCCACACACCCCATCCCAGTGCTCCACCCGAACACCCCAGCAGCCTGCAGCACAGCTGGGATCACAAAATATCCTGAGCTGGACCACAGGGACCACTGAAGTTCAATATCCCATGTTGCTTTTTGTCTTCCTTTCTGCCACAGTCGGGGTTAAATGGGAGAGAGACAGTGTTTCTTGTTCAGACTCAGATGTTTATTAATTCTCATCTATGTTACAGTCTCACAGACCGTGACTCCTAGCTAACAAAGTAAAAAAATGCCCCCTATCTCTTTCTCTATAAGGCCTTTTAAGAATAAACTGGGCACTGGGAATTTCAGACTTTCTGTGCTGACAGGCACTGACCCCCAAGCAAATGCTGCATTGACCTGAGGCCATGGAGAAGGCTTCCAAAATTGAGTGATAGCACTGGGATTATGGGTAGGTGTAGTTTGAATAGAAGTGTGTGATATCATATGGTGCGAAAATTAGAGTTTAAGGTTTTAGATCATAGTAATATATATATAAAGCAAGATGGAAGTTTTAGAGCAGAGACCAGTCCTTCTTTTTTACCTTTTTCTCCATGGGTCTGGGTGGTATTTTGTAATTGGATAGAAAAGTGCACATTGTGGGCCACGGGTGGTTGGTTATTGGGTTAAAAATAAAAATAATTTAGGTGTCATTTCTTAGCTGGACAGTTTATCCTTAAAAGGCCTTTTAGAGAAAGAGATGGGGGCATCTTTTTACTTTGTTAGCTGTAGAACTGATGGTTTGTGAGACTGTAATGTAGATAAGAATTCATAAACATCTGAGTCCAAACAAGAAACAACATCCTGTGCCTTTAATCCTGGCAATTTAATTCTGGCAAAAAGAATATAAAACATGACACTTCTGCACAGGTCCCGTCCCTCTGCTGGCAGCCTGGCCTGCAATGTCACCTGCAGATGGGTCACCAAGCATGTACCCCAGTCCCCACAGCAGCCAGGCCCACTGCACATGACAGGCTGGCACCCCATCAGCCAGGCTTGGCAGGCTCCCTGGATAGGCAGCAGGCAGGGGGGACAAACAGCAGATGGCTTTTCCTATCTCCACCACAATTTAATCGCGGCGGTCATGACGCCACTGACGTGCTCCACGCCACCTCCAGCGCCTGGCTGCAAGGTGAACAAGCTGCTCTTGCCCAAGGGCAGCCCTTGTGACCAGCCAGGAAGCGTTTGAAGTGCAGTCAGGACACAAGCCACGCTTACTCAACTTGGACTTCCTAACAGGAACAGATCACGACAGATCTGACCCGTTCAGGCAAAAAGGAAAAGCACCTGTACTGCAGGAAGCGTTGTGACCCTGGAAGTGAAAGATACGGGATGAGCACCCGCTGCCACTGCTGAGTTCCCCTGCAAATGTAGGCGAGCTGGCCTGATAGCTTGGCAAACGCCTCAAATCAGGCTGCCCAAAATAGAAACAAGTAAAATAAATTGCTGCTTTGGAAGTGTATTTCTTAGTTTTCTCTTTATGAACTGTAAAACCAGATAAAAATGTCTGCACACTGCCCAGGGCAATGTGACAGCTCTGTTAACAGAAATACCTCAGATACTGAGATGTTGCCAGATAGAGATTTCATTTAAGCATGGGAGCATTCTCCACCTATGTAATTCATGCTGATCTACACTTGTGTGAGCCAAAGCCAGGTTCCTCTGCACTAAAGGGGATGTGAGGATGCCACAGCTGATACGTGGGCAAATCCAAAATGAAGGCAAAGGCAGCAACTGTACTCCTAGTAAAGAACAAAGACTATTAGGTGTGTTGTCTTTTTCCAGCCTTGAATGAAATTAGGAAACAAACAAAGAAAGTTTAAATTGGCTGTGTTTTGCTAAGCTGGTTAGGCATGGTGTTAATAACACCAAGATTGTGGGTTCAATCCTTGTATGAGGCATTCACTTAAGAATTGGACTCAATCATCCTTGTGAGTCCCTTCCAACTCAGAATATTCTGTGAATCTGTGTTTCCAGCTGCTTAGCAAGACAAAACTAAAAATCCCAGTGCACAATAGTTGATTTTACATTTCCTGAAGGGTACAGCTTATGTCACTTCTCCGGGCTGGTCTATAAACTTGGGCTCTTTGACATATCCTGGGGACTTACATACATGGATGCAGCAGCAGCTAAAGAAAACAGCTGTAATTATTCCCAAACCTGTATAAATCACAACAGGGGAGCAGTTGGAAGTGGGGGTAGAGAGCCAAAGTTTGACAAATGGAAAAGACAAAACCACTGGAAAAAATCTTTTGGGATGTGTAAGCATGCTAATGATGAGTAGAAATAAATAAAGTATTATAGATAGGTTACATATAAATATATCAGTAAGCAATCTTAAATAACAGCTTTCTCTTTTGATGTTACTATCTGTTTTGAGTTCATGTTTATAGCACTACCAAGCCCCAAACAAATGAGAAAAGCGGGTAGGGTTATGCAGATAACATTGTTAGGCAAGGAAGAAATAAGGGAAGGTACTGTTTATCTTTCCTTTTACTCTCAGTATTTTGATTCCCTGTCCCATAAACAGGAGGGTGAGGGAACTCTAAAGCTCTTTGTGATTCTGAAAACTTAGTTCTGTTCCCTTGATCCAAAAATTCCACAAAATGTCTCTCCTCCTCTCCATGTTATGCTTTACCACCTAGAGCCAGAGCACAAAGGGCAGCAGTTTCCAATATGTGTGCACACAGGCACAAACCTTTGTGTGGCAGAGCTGTGCTGGGAGCAGATAATTACAGCAAATAAAAGGCAGCTCTGGATATAACAATGTGGAAGCAAATCCAATTGCTAAGGACACTGGCTGAAAACAGCCCTCAGAAACAAAGAACCAGCCACATTAGAGCAATCTTTCATACTTGTATAAAATAAGTAATTGAGTCACGGACAGGGTAAAGCCTGGGAGCACAAAGAAAGATCACAAGTCGAAGCTGGAAACTGTCCCAACGGTCCCATATTTCAGCTCCCTCTCTGTTTGCTATTCTTCCCACTCTGGGTTTAAGCACAGCATCAAAGCTCGTTATTAGTCTGTAATCAAGGCCATTAGAGCTCTCAAATTCAACCTGAAGACGCACTGGTCAAAACCTGGCAAGGCAGCAATAATGATCCCCTCTGAGTAATCAGAGTATTGCTCCACACCAGGCTGATAGAAAACAGTCCCTTTGTGCCCAGGGGCCTGCCAGAGGGCTCACTTGAGAGAAAATGTTATCTTACACACTATAAATACGTGAAAATAAGATTAGAGGCAGCTGCTGTGACAGCAATTTGCCATGTCAATACACCCCCCTCACACTCTGGCCAGGTTTTTAGCTCACTAGTGACTCAGAAGCAAGAGTGGCACTGCTAAACCTCCCATGTCCCTGTATTTCCCATCCACTTGCACTATCCAAGGACTGCCTTCACCTTCACCTGACTTCACTTTGGCTATCAGAGATGGAGTCAAGCACCCCGTCAATATTTGGGAACTGTACAGAACAGGACAGAGTCTTTATTGTCCTAGTTTGTCCCTCTGTGACATCACAGAGAATGTTAATCAGGAGCAAAGTTAACATTACAAAAGTCTCCTACAAAAGTAGACATTTGAAGCATTTCCACTGAAAACTAAGCAGACTTATCAATTTTAACTCTTGCCATATTATTACATATTACTAAAAATCCTCAGCATTCTGTCAGATAATTGTCTGCATTCATTACTTCCAGTAAGAAAGAAGCTACTAAGTGGGAGAAAAATAACCATTTTGTTTTTACATCACTCCGGGTTGCACGCTTAATAGAGTTATTTCCCAGATAACCCAGTGGTTATTTCTGTTTATACTGCGTGTAGTTGTCCTTGCTATAAACAAAGATCCAAAATGGGTGGCAGCTATCATGTAGCTGTCACAACACACAACAGATGCATGAGGACACACTGCAAAATGTGACTACTGGCCATAAAGCTACTTTTGATGGGTAAAGTATGGCCTATTGAATCCCTAAAGAAAAACAGAAAACATTGGCGTCCAGTCAAAATTTGGCTGGACACTCCCAAGAACTAAGGGTAATGTATTTTCCCTGGGACAAAGTATTTCAAAATACAGGTAACGGGAGACAACATCCTTGCGTAGTAAGTTCCAGATTTGAATAAGGATGTACAGAAAACCTAAATCAAGACCTTTGTGCTTCCATTAGTCTTTTAAACTCAGTTTCTGGAAGCACTTCCCAAGGATGATTCAGTATCTGTAAAGTAATTGCTCTTCTCTGAGATAACCTTGGGGAGATAGAGCAAGCACTGAATGATGGCGTGACAGAAGTCTTACATCCTTTGTACCTGCTGTGAGAGTGATGCCTTGGGAAGGCTAACCTGAAA
>VZUA01002745.1:0-12696 GCA_013401035.1 Horornis vulcanius | reverse complement strand
GCATTACCTGCAAAAGAAAAATGTGGATATACATAGAGTTACTAAATTAACAGGTACATGGCAGAGTTAATGCTAACCCCAACTTACATCAGTATTCTTTTTAGACTTCACGTATGTTTTGATGCAAGATGCGGGAGCTCTGGAGACACAGCGTTCATGGACTGTATACTTGCAAACTGAAAAAAGACACGTTATTAGATGTTGAGACACTGGTGTTTCTCACTACATTCCTATGAAACAAATAACATTACCAGCATGTCATCTCTAAATAATCAATCCAATCAGTCAATGAAAACTCAAACTAGACTGCTTTTTCCATGGAATACAAAAGGCCAATTAGAACAGGAAATATTATGCAAGTGAGAAATCCAAGAATGCACTATCATTGCATAACAGGAAATGCTTAATTAAATCAGACCTTACTAAATTTTTTCACAATAATTCCCAAATGACAAAAATATTAAAGACAAATTGGTGACTGCCAAATGGTTGGTGTCATTTGCTAGTAGAAAGAAACATGTATTTTACAAACTACAGGCATGAGAGCAGTTGGCAAGTGCAAAGATAAAGCCAATGAATTAATGTTGTTCCTACCATTGATTCAGAAATCAGAAATGGCTGATTAGTCCATTTTTGAATAGCAATTGTTTTCATGTATTCCATATAATCACCATAACTTTGACTCTTGTTTTACAAAATCCTAACTCCTGAGAAGCTTTTTTTTTTTTTTCCCCTAAGCCTACCACTGCAATTTAGGTAACTGTTATTGCTGACCAAGGCTGTAAAGATCATGCCAGCTGCATTTGGAAAACACACAATGCAGGGTACAATGCAAAACTCTCCTGACTTCAATGATACAACTGTGCCAAGATGAGGAAATAATGCTACAGCTTATGCCTGCCTTGAATAGAGTCAACTATTAAAAACTGAGAATGAATTTCTCCCTGCATGGTATATGTCTCAGGCTTTTGACCTCGAGAGCAATTAAGCACAAAGTACTTCTAAACACCTTGCTTGCACCTATTACACAAACCCAGTGGGAGGCGCAGCCATTAATCAGACGAACTGCAGGGAGTAACATTGTTGATTGGACCATGGAGGGATGGTGAGGACCCCTGTGGTTCCCCCCCTTTTTTTTTTTTCCTCCCACACAATCTAAAATGCAAATAATGAAATCTATAGCAATGCTTTGAAAATATACTGGAGAGAAAGCTTAGCTAAATAAGGAAATAGTGGAATAGTTTTGCAAGTAGACTCATGCCTCTTGCTGCATGAAGTAATTGAAAGGAGCATGTTCTTCAGACACTCTGAGACTATTGTTCTCACAAAATAAATGCCAAGCACACTAATACATTCTCAAAAGACATACTACAGCAGAAAAAACATTACAGGTCTTGCAAAGCTGGTCATTTTGGGTCAGTTTATATAACTGGTCTACCCATTTCTGGTAACTACTGAAGGTTATCTACATTGCAAGGGATTTGCTCAATAGAACTCTCCAACATATATGGGTCTTATTTCTTCACAACTTCAGTCTGACAAAAAAGAATATTAAAGAATGTAACATTTCAAGATCTAACAGTCAAATCAGTAACTGACGTACATATTCCAGTTACTCTCATCAGCATTTAGTAATCTCAGGTTATGTAATTTCTATTTGTTTGAATTTTAATAAATGTATCTTTCCTGTTTCACAGTATGGTGAATGAAATTATATTATATGAAAATGCATACAAGGATTTACATCTGAATTATATTTCAGGGAAGTCTGTGGTCCTCAGAGGAGAGAAATGGTCAATTCAAAACCCTCATTCATTCAGATTAATCTCAAACTAAATCAACAGAACTGTACAGGGAGAAAGATCCTNATTAATCTAATGGAGTAGAGCATAACGTGAATCAATCATTGGGACCATCTACGCAACGTATTCAAATCAGAAAATAGGTCTTAAAAAAGAAGAGTTGTCATTGGAACACAACACAAAAGAAAGATATGGATCATCCCTTTCTGGAAACTTTCAAATAGACACAAGGCATCTTTCAGCAAGCCTTGGATTCTCAAGAGACACGTTAAGTGGTCAAACACAGATTAACAGATTATCAGAAAATACATAGAATAACAGCTCAAGGAACTGACAGATAGTAACTGCATCTAATAGCCTAATGAATTTCAAACTAGATGCAGCAGCTTTTCTGTGTTCCTTTTCTTAAAATCTATAATCAGTTAGCCATGTGGATTGAGATGACCACAAAACAAGTAACTATATACAAAACTTTAGAACTGTTACAGAAACTTAATTTCTGGGAAATTGGGATTTTCACCTTCACAATTAACAAAACAATTCTGTGCAAAATTTGAATCAAAAAACATGGGACTTAGATGTTTATCAAGTTGGTACCTATTATATAAGTTTTAATAAAAACAAAAGAGGAGTAACAGAAGTATAAAGTTAAAACATAAGCCTGATACTCTCTAATAAAAAAGCAAGAGCAGTAAAGAAAAAAGAGCAATAGATTCCAAAGGGAACTAACAGTGATAACACTTTGAAAGCAGAAAACTCCCTCAAACAACACATTTTAAAGCCAAATATCCTGAAAAATTAAAAAAAGAACCATGGGCACTCAAGCAGAGAAGAGGAGCGGGAGACATTACTGTGGTGGCAATGGTTTTGTAAGGGGAAGCTAGTAGCTCTTACGAAGCAAGAACAACATTTCTAGGAACAGACATGTAAGCAAAAGGACACTGAAATGCTTATACTCACAAGAACAGCAGAGACCTTGCTTGCCTACTCCGATCAGCATGTTCAAACAAAGATTACAGTAGGCAGGCTTGTTGAAGTGTTTCAATATCCATACATGCTGCCCATCATCTTTCACATTCTGCACAGGACATAAGAGAAACAGATTTCACTTAATAAAATAAACAGTGAAATATATAAGTGCCAATAAAAACTGGAGATTGACTCAAGAGCATAAAAGACAAGCTGTTACTTAATTTATGACTCTGCACCAGATCACAGCATAATCATTCTAAATACACAGGCAATGATATAATAAAAAAATTCTCATGAAAGCTCATGGGCATTCATGTGTTTTGAAAACAACTCAGAAAAAACCACCAGGCTACTGCTACCACTGCAACACAATGATATTAATGTATCTAGGCAGACTTTAAATTACAACTAGTATTAAAAATATTTTTTCTAGAATAATCCCAAAAATAATGGTGCTGCAGGTCAGAAGGTAAAACTCCCCAAAACAAACAACAGAAAGTGTTTTCTAAAAGCATACAGATATTCTTAACAACTGTCAGAATTAGTTACATATATCAACATACGTGAAACAGGAGAACTAACCACACCACAATAACTATTTCCAGCCTTAAATGAAGCTCATCTATACTGCCAATTATCTATCCAAACCCACGTATTTAAGGGTGAGATTTACATCTTAGACCTCTTCTCCAAAAATGGAATTCCTTACATTAAACACCAAAAGGCCACTTAAGGCCTCATTCTGAGGCCTCTCTGGTTTTTTAAGGTTTACAAAACTATGTGAATTTGGTTCAGATGTTAAATTAATTCTCTAAATTCCTGGCTTCTTGGCAATATTAACCATCAGGCTTTTTTTCCTTTCTAAAATCATCAGAGGTTTTGTTTCTAAAAAAACTAGATTAACCCAATGTAATATCACTAGATTTTTTTTTAAATTAATTTCTTTTACCAAAGATAACATCCAATGGAACACAGGCAATTAATGTCCATCAGCTGCTTCCTTCGGTATTGCTGAAACTTTATAGGCTTCTTGGTCATGTCATTGCCAAAAAAGAAATTGCCATACAGCTAAAGGAAGTCACACCAATGTCTGTTTCTCAGAAACCACATCAACAGCTGGTTCTTATCCAGTTTCTGATTTCTCACATCAAATACTATTACTTGTCATCACATACATGCAAAATTCCTGACTAGATTTTCAATAATATCATGGTTTTCACTGGTGAGAATAATCAGTGTATGTCGGTGAGCATAAATTTTAATAAAAATACAGTTTTGTCGTGTATTAGCATATACCGTATGAGTAATGTCCTTAAAAATCAGTATTGCTCTGTTCTAGGAGTTAGAAGTTAATACAAGTCAAGTAAGATGAAGACTTCGCCACACCTTTGTGGACAAAAAGAAAAATCCTGAAGCAAAATCAGCACTCCAAAAAATTAAGAATGAGCTGTCTCTAAGCCAGGATACAACTTTGAATATTTCCTACAAGTTACTTAAACACAAAAAAACCTGAAGTCCATTTATTTTTTTTTTTCTCTAGTAATATATCAGGATCAGAGTAAAAGTAATAGCTCCCCCAATATTACCAGCAGGAGTTCAAATGCCATCTCTGACAGCTGGGCAATGTCAGGGTCCCCTTTCTGCAGCAAAAGCACAGCAGATGCCTAATGTGGGATTCTCAGGCTGGCAAAGAGTGTGGAAGTTTTCCAATTTCCCCTGAAGAAGCAGAAATAGATTCTGCAGCTGTGAAGCACTAGAAGCCTGTCAAGCTCCTTCATGACTGGCAGCTGAAGAGGATGTATTCCATTAAACAGAGCTCTCTAACTTCTATTTTTCTTCCCATCTTACTACCATATTCCACACATTTTTGATGTATTGTTAAACTACAATACAGAGTGTGAATTTCAAGCTTTCTGAAAGTGGGCAATTATTCATTAAACCAAAAAGAGCATGTAAATCCTTCTGAGAAAAAACCAGCAAACAATGCACACTTCAATTTTAATGTCACTCAGGTCATCAACACAGTCATAAACCACGAGCACTTAAGATGTGAGCTGACCCGCCTTCCTTAGCAAAATACTTTGTTTATGAAAATTAAGAGAAATTCAAACTTTTGCATTAACTTGCCCCTCTTCCACATTAATTTTGTATTACTTTTTCATTTTAATTTTATTTTTAAAGAATGACCATTATATGTGAATATGTCGCTTCTTATTTGAACAGAACATATGGTCTAACTTAGCTGGCATTTTCCTTATCAGAAAAACAAACAAGTCTTGATGTGGGTGTTCTGCCAATTAAAACACTTAGCTGTGTTACAGACTGCAACTGATGCAAATCCATTACATAAACACAATGCACTTTTGGAAAGGAGCAAATTAAATTTTTGCTCTTGTGTACTGCCAAAAATAAGCAATAAAGTACTGCATATGATTATGCATGTACATAACTTTTTAAAACACTGCCAAGAGGAAAAAAAAGACATAATATGAAACAAAGCCACCTCAATGCAAGTCTTTAAGTATGAATAAAATCCACAATTCTGACACATCAGTGCATTTACTGACATTAACTCATTTTGCTTCCATATCCTGAGAAAGAGTTTAAAAACAAATAGACATTAAGAAGATTTCAAAGCAGGGCAGGTACAGTAAAAATCTCTTCCTCACTTCATTATACACATCACTGAAAATCAAGCCTCCATATGTCATACCCAGACTTTAAAACATAATGACAATAGTAACATTTATTTTGCTAACAACCATTCTCCTAACTCATGGTCCTGACCCTGCTACCATGGATTTGATTGCCAAAACTACCTGACCTTAAAAAGCAAGTGAACCATAAAAGAGCCAGCCTTAGAACTAGTGGAAAATTTTATGTTATCACAGACTTTAGCTACACATCCCTAACCTGGTTTAATATTAACTTTTGTCAGCTTTCTAGATATTTGTGTATAAGGTAGACAAAGAGATCTTCAAGATTTTGAGACTTAGTAAAGGTAACGAAATCACTGATAAATTTTGATCCCAGCAAACATGGCCTCTTAAAATAGCTACAGGGTGTCAAAAATACCAGAGTATTCATTCTTTTCTATGGGAAGAGTTAATAACAAGCATCCATGTGAGAAGGATGTTATAGAGTAGCTGTAACTTCTTCATTGATTATTTTGATTCCATTTATTTTAAAAATATTTACTTGATTTGTTCAAGACAATTTTATTACTGATTTTTAGGTATTGTTCAGTCAAGTGGGAAGGTGAGAAGAGCTTCCATTAAACTATACAGCAAACATAGTTCAAAACAAATATAGTTATATTCTATACTCCTTTGGTTGGCTCTCAGCAAGGAATTCATACCACGTTTTGGTTTGCTCAATTTGCTTTGGGAAGAAAGGGTTTTAAGTCTGTTCTTGGTCAAGTGGAGAGGAAGTAACCTGGCTCAAGGGACATATGATTTGGGAGGGCTCCTCACTTCTAATTTCTGAGATACTGTGTTTGTGTCTGTGTGTGTGTGTTTGAGAAATCAGAACAAAAATCCTTCCTTCATTCATACACTCATCCAGAAACAGAAAAGGGAGCACAAGAGGGAAAATTAAATGGTTTTAAAAAGCTTCATAAATAGCCACAGTATGGAGTTTCCCTATCCAAAATCTGTAACCATCTGTCATCTGCAGAGACTTTGATGCTGCAGAAATTAAATTGCAAATAATGGTAAATCTGTATACCTGCATGAAACACCATTTATTTTACACCTTATACACAGAAGGGGTTGGTTACTCCTGACTTTTCCTGGTCTTTTTTCAACCTGGAGACAAAAGGCAAAGGGGACCTGTACTAGGGAAAGGCATTTGCGGAGTTCCCGCAGGGCAGCGGGAGCCGGCGCGGCGCAGCCCGGGCAGGGACGAGCCGCGCTCCGGCCCCGCCACCGCAGCCTCCCTCGGCAGGGCCACCGCGCCCTCTGCGGGCCCTGCCGCCAAAGCAGACCGGCTAAACAGCTCCTTTATCCCTTCCGGGGAGCCTGCTGCCAGCTGGGAACCAGCTGCCACAAAGGCAGCGAGCTCCAGCTCAGTGGGCTCGAGTCTGCCCTCTTGCGCGTAGGGAAATAGCGTATGGTGCGCCGGAACTTCGGCCTTCCAGAAAACTCACGCTTCGGAAAGGACTTACAGAAATGTCACTCAGGACAATAAAAGGCCTGGCTGCCCTTCTTCCTCGCTGAACAAAAGAAATAAAAGTCTACGAAACTGCCCAGGTGTTGAGCAGTTATTTCAAGTTTCAGCCTGAAAGGGATTACTCACGGTGTAAGAGATCCCACTCCGGACTTGCACATGTTTGCAAGTCCCTAGTTCGGTACCATGTTAACATACAACTCAAAAAGTATGGCAACAATAATGGAATATACACAAAGAGAAGCACTATTACCAAGTGTGGACTCCCACTGAAACATTCCATCCCACACTAATCAACAGAGTTTGAAAGCTGCTTTTTTTAATTATTTGAGTGCAATCGCACAATATTTGCTGCATGAAGATCCAAAGTAAAATTTTAAGACTACATGCTTATGATTTAAGCATCATCTAAATTCAACACTAATATTTGTCCCATCAAAATTTACCTTGATTTAAAAGGTGCACTGGGTTAAAGATAGTGATTTAAAATAAAGGTGTATTTGCCTTATTTCAAATTACTGATAACTTTATGAAGCATCGACTGGTTTTTAACTTCTCTCTCACCTTAGGGCAGCTACTCAGCAACTGTACAGTACCAGGTACAGTGCAACCGTGACATCTAGTGGCCAGTGGAGAGGGAATAAAATACTTCCCTAAAATACAGGATTTCTTTAAACACAAGCACTTAGGAACTTGCAGTTTATACTTCCTTTTTGTGCAATCACTGACAGAGGTGATAGTAACCATTTGTTACAGGAAAACTGAGACCAAATATCTGGCATGCAATTACTTTAAAAGAGAAATCAAGTGCTTCTATCAAATCATGGTGGAATAATATTGTATAACACCTACCAAAGAGCAGAGTATAATGCTTATGGCTCACAAAATCCATCATTAAGAAGCCTTTTGTGCACAGATTACGACAGAAATTTTAAGTGATGCTAGGAGAGTCAATGACCTAACTCTCCACCTTCTCTCACAATGCTAATCTATTTAAATTAATGCAGAAGCAAATAAAAAGGTCAGAAACATCAAAGGTTTCTACCATGGAGAAGTAGAATAAATAGCCTAGTGGTCACTAATATGTAAATAGACCACTTCCCAAAAGAGTCAGGAGTACTGCAGGGATGTCTCTGTCCAATTTGTATTTGGGTGGGAAACTAACTATTGCCTTAAGATAAAAATAAATTTGGAACGTTGATGAGGACTGTGAAAACTCCAGACTGAAGTGTGACACTCAGCAAAAATACCTCATACATTTATTACTAAAAATTAAACCACATAAATAACAATTTCTTACATAGCTAACATTTTGTTTTTCTTCACAAACTTCTCATTTTACATGAGAGAATTTCTTGAAGAAAAATCCATAAAATTGGAACATCTAAACTTTAGAGTAAGAATTACTTTGTCCTAAAAACGAAAGTTTCAGAAGATGCCATCCAGAATGCCTTTAGACACTGCTAATTGGAAAAGGGATAGTCACCCAATTACTAATGGGTTATACATGCATACAATTCCAAGATCTTCTGAAACAAATTGCCAAATAGTACATGTACTAGTATCTCTGAATCCCCACAGAAAAAGAACTAAGCTCTTACTTGTATTCCTTACCTTGTACGCTAATTGTTTGTTTAGAATATCAACTGCCTTCAAAAGTACCAAAAAAATCAAGTGTGTCCCTTCTATCCTGGAACATTCTCAGAGATAGAACTCTGTATTTCTAAAGTCTATCTTTACAACAACTCCAAAATCAAATCTTAGGAGGAAACAACGTAAGGCCCAGCAAAATAAAACAAACTGGACAGTAAGGTTGATTTCCAAGGGAAATTATACTTTTTTTATGCTCTTTGTCCTATTATCTAAATGATTCTAAACTGTGCCAGCAACTTTTAAATTAGTTAGTAATCTCAAATAAATTTGGAAGGCACTAGAAATTTCATTAAAGTCTAGGAAAAAGCCAGGGGGAAGCAGAGAGAGAGAGAAAGAGAGAGAAAGGGAAATGGGGCAGATTCCCTTGTTACTTCTCCAACTTGATAACAGGCATCTGGCAAATGCTTGTAGCTTACAGCCTAAAACTCTTGTCTCAGAAGATGATTACTGATGAGGTCAGAGGGCAAAGGCCACAAACCTGTCAGAGGTTAGGTATCTCAACCCCACTGCTCATAAACATTGACTTGTTTATTCTTCCATTTTTAAATAACATAGTTGCATAGTTCACTTAAATGCTTCTTCTTTTTTAATTATTCTAACTAATCTAATATAGTAATAAGGTATGTATGGAATAAAATGATTGAAATTTTATGCAATAAAATTAAATGCAATAAAATACTGATTGAAAGGCTTTAAATGTAATATAGAACGTTTACATATCTGACCTTTCTGTATAGCTATTACAAAAAACAAAGGATTAAGTACAAACAATGTAGCTGAATTCTGAAAGTACTATGACAAATCTGCAGCTGGAATAAATTATCATAGCTTCACTGATATTAGCATATCAAATTGGACCAGCTGAAAATCTTCTATCCTTCATACAAGCTCTATACAACAGTTAAGTACATTACAGTGTTAATGGACCCCAACCCAAAACAAGTATTTCACTAGTATCATAATTTATTTAAATAAACTATAGTGACAATTCTTTGTCACTATCATACTAGACAGGCTCTGAACTTGATCTCTTGGATTTAAAAATCTGTCACTGCCAAGTTCAGTACAGAACCAACACTTAAAAGGTGACAGAATAGTCTGTTTGGTGGGTTCTTCGTTTGGGTTTTTTTGTGGTTTTGCATTCAGGTTTTGGGGGGTGGGCAGCCGTGTGGTTTTCTTGTTGTTTTTTTTTTCCCCTCTGATTTACAACATGTGAAGATTTTTTGGACACGTCTAAGCAGCATAACCCAGTAGGTTATATTCCTTATTTTCAAAGAAAAATCAGCTTGAGGAAAACCTCAAGATATTAGCATTTTTTATTTTATTAATGAGTCCAAAAGATTTTTATCTTGCTTTTCATTACCATAACTAAAAGGAGAGAGACAGACACCGAGAAAGCAGAGCCCTGAGAAGCTAAGTTTGCAAACTTTAACAATGGTCTGCAATAAGAGCATCCCACTAATGGGATTGATGCACTGAATTGAAGAGCTTGGATAATACATTAGATGCTACAAAACCATCAAAATCATGCTATTAGTTTACACTAAATAACAGGCATTACAGTTTTATCTTTATTGATTTCACTTTTCAATGTCCTAAAATAGGATTTTATTTGGACTATGTACAAATGGGAAGTAGCATATTTTTGCTGGTTAAATGAAAAATTAAAAAATACTGTTTTTCTTTACATATAATGTGACGGTTTAAAAAATTAAGCAGTTTTAAACATAAAAAGAAAAATAGCAGCCCTTTTAAACAGCAGCATCTTGTCCTAGTGAATCATTAGCAAATTACTTGCAAATCAGCTCATATGTAAGTAATGGACTTTCCACAAACTATGCTTATTGATAACAAAGATATTTTGCATGCTATTATAATATTTTTCCACAACTATATATTTCTATCTGTTAAATGAATCAAATACTAGAAATACTCTTGATGACAGAAATACTGACCCAAGCTGATAACAGGCGGTAGAATTTTGATCACTATTTATGTATTTTTAGTATTTTCTTAGTAAAGCTATGAGCAGCAAGATAAATATCTAATAACTAGTAAAAACACTCAAAAGGATAAAATGTTTGATAACATAGCTTCTTTCCAACAGCTTTTGCTTTAATATGAAAATAAACTCTACAGAATTATCTGCGTTAATTTACTACGTGATTTAGGACTTTCAAATTTGGAAAGAATGAAAGGCAGATATTGGAGAATAGTCCCAGAACACCTATACTACCTGTAAAAGAAAAATCTGTACTGAAAATCACTATCAGTATAGCAATATCTGCTATATTGCTTGCTTGAGAGCATTTGCTGGCCTTTGTTTAGAGTAATTCTGTGGAAATAACGGAATTCAGCCTGACAAAGATCTGTTGTTTGGTGACAGTAATTTAAGATTTTTCTTATTTCGTCTCACATATAGAATTAGGGAATTAGTACTACAGTGATCCAGACACACTGCAGTCATTTTCAACTCAGATATTTTACTTGTGATTTAATTCATTAGATTTTTCAAGACTTATTTATCTTCTGTTCAATAAACTTGTTTTCTATGTATTTCCCTGCGCAAAGTATCAACCTGAGCATTCTTTGTGCAAATACAATAGCATAGAGCAACTACAGCAATCAAGATTGCACTAAATGGGAAAAAATAAGTATTATTATTATTTTCAATATGTGAAAATGGCTTAAAAAAAGAGATTAAAAAGAGATTAAAAGGCTTTCTTTCGAACAGCAAAAAAGCATTTGAAACCTATGCTTCAACAGATAAGTTCAAAATTAGCTCAAATATAGGACAGCAGGTGGCAGGGATCTTTTTATTAGAACAAGCAAATGCTTGCCATATTTATTGGCATCTTGGACCACTAAATAAGCTGGGACACTCTTCTCTCAAAACAGTTTGACAATGCAATCTGAAATGAGTGTGAGGCACGGGAGTGACCCCACAGGACTGATGTAAAATAAGGTTATACCAAAGGAATGTGACAGATGTGTAGAAAAACTGTCTGCCCGCTGTGCCTCCATGAGGCAGCTACTTTAACAAAACTATGGTTTTGCACACTGATTAATATTACAGCCAGACAGATGAAATCAAATGTGTGAAATATGAAAATATTAAATTGTTATAAATAGTGGTAGCTGTAGATGAGCCCTTAAATAGCGTCAGAGATTAGGCAGTGTAAAGTAATCTCCTAACCCTGATGGCCAGGGACTGACAGACTCCAGGTTTGAAGTTTGGTAAAGGAGTTTATTCTCCATAAGTGATGGATTGAGGTTACATTTCAGCAGCCAGGTCACAGCAGTGAGATAAGGAAATCCAAGGGAATCTGTTACTCATCATGGGTTTATCTCACTGGACCACAGTGTTGTTACTCCTAATTTACACCAGTGCAGAGCTGAACTGAAGGAGGTCACTGCTGCATGAGTGGTTCTGTGAAGAAAGTGAGATGTGTTTCACCAGCTATGCCAACACTGAGCTTTTCTTATGCCAATGTGGGGATTCTCCATGGGGGAACATTTGATACAGGACTGGAAGGGAGCTGTGATGCCCAAACAGGTCTTGTGCTCCAGACAACATGGGCTGTAATAACAAAGTGTCACAGGTTGGCCTATGGCTATGAAAAAAAAAAATTCTGTGATGAGCCTACAACTCTAATTTTTTAGCAATGGAAAAAGATGCCATATTGATGTTCTTTCTGCCACAGAGAGATCCCTTAATTCACTGCCCTGGAAAACTGCTGCCATCAAGGGGTTTGGTTGTTATTTTTTTCTCCCTCTACCTTCTTTGGTGGAGAAAGTAATTTTTCTTCTTTCTGAGTTTGGAGGTTTGGCCNCAGAGACAAACCAGTTATGTTATAGAAGTTAACATTACATTTACTGAACATTTCATAGATCAGATTTAAAAAAGTAAAAGTGCTAACTCACAGTGACCTAGTGAACATAGGCTATCCTTATTTCTACCTCACTCAACTATGGAATGCCATGTGGATATGAAATATCACAAAATTATGACAGCTGTCTCTAGCCACATTAAAAAATTGTGAGAAATGGATACTTACTGGACTTAATTCAGTAATATCCCATTCAAGGTATTCTGCAACAT
>VZUA01002742.1:6552-17739 GCA_013401035.1 Horornis vulcanius | reverse complement strand
TTTTTTTTTCTGTTTCACTGGAGTTTGACAGAGGTTTCATGATAGAACACAGCATGAGTTACAAATATATGATCCAAATGAGTTAACATCTCTTTGGGTGCTGGAGATGATGGGTGGCTTGATGGGCCATGAATAGTAAAGTTAATTATGCCTTGCAAGCTTAAACTCTGATTGATTTAAAAGTAATTATAAAAACCAAAAGGATTGTTGCTTTTGCTTCTCCCTCCTTTCTCTCTGAGTTAGTGAGGACAACTAAGGGGACAGTACCTCTCCCACTGTTCATCTCTGTTCCCTCTCTACAGGGGAGAGTTTTCCAACACAGAGTTGCTGTCACTTAGGAAAGCTGTGCTTTATTCCTGCCAGCCCTTCCCAGTATTTTTTGCGGATAAACTTCTGCTTGCAGTTTCCTGGCAGCTGTGGATATGGCAAACAGCAAAGCAGCTGCTGGCATTGCGTGCCTGTAGTTCACAGGGCTGCCTGTCCTTACCGGGGAAGGGTGGAGAGCCTGAACACAAGCACACCTGGCTGGCATGGAGTGTGCAAGGGACACGCAAGCAGGGCTGTTGAACTGTGCCAAACACACAAACTGCCACAGTAAAGCTGGGTGCCAGTTATGATTGATAACACTATTTCAAGGGTGTTCTTCATGGGTTTTTGACAGAAGGTGGGTGGGTGGCTGGCTATGATCTCTCACATTATTCGCCTCCTGTCATCAGCACTTGCAACAAATGGATCCTCCAGTGTTTGTGAGCTGATCAGAGGGCAAATGGTGGCCTGTGCTGTCCATCTTTAGTAGAGTCTCTCTTGGCTGCCAGCCTGCGATGCTGTGCTCTTGACAGCAGAGCAAGCATTCAGGGGGTGACATTCACAGGTTTTCTTCTCCTGTGGTGCTACAGGGAAGGAGGAATAAAGTTTTTGCCCAGCTGCTACTGCTGTTACAGGTCATGCTTGCTGGTAATGGTGGGGGTGTACGTCCTGCATACTGTCGCTGGAGCTGAACGTGCTCTGGGAGAGGGCAGGCAGTCTAACTAGCGTAGTTTCTCTTCCCTCTCTCCTTCAGACTGTGAAGGTGGGAGCATGTTCAATAGATTATTATGCCTTGGTGCAGCTTTGTGTTTTACAAAATCCATATGTCAGAAAGGGCACGATAAAAGAAACGTTCTCTGTGCTTAGAAGAAATAAGTAGTGAGGTCTGTGATGGTGTTTTGTGGCTGCTAAGAGTTTGTTGCATGTTTTTCAAGGTGCGAAACCTTGAGAAGCTGCCATGATGGATAAATGCTGGCAGCATTACTTTATTTCCAGCAAGACAGATCTCCTGGTCTTGTCTTTCTGTTTAAAGTGGGACATGCAATCACACTGGTGGTGTCAACAGGAAGATTTTTACTTGATGTGGATGGACATTTTTATTCATACTAACAAAATCACCCGAAACAATTGACAAAAATGGGGTTTTTGTCCAGCTCTAGAGATACACGAGAAATTACTGAGTTGAGAGCCATGTATCTCTACTATTACCAGGTAATAAGATATACAGTTGTTCATCGGTTCTAACAATTGCCATTAGGCTCTTAGCCTCAGCATGATCTTTTTTAGTATGTGTGTGAGGGTGAAGCTAGTCTAACACTGCTTTTCATTTAATCATTAACAGTGCAGCAGACTTCATCCACACACAAAATGTGACAGGCGTTGTTTCTTTGATGGTTGCCTGAAAAACTGAATGTGAATGAACAATGCCTGTAGAAAGTAAATTGAGAAAAAAAGGACGTGATGCTTACAAAAAGAGAAATCCATAATAAAGAGCAAATTTCTTAGATAATGCCATCAGATCACTATTCCAGTCATCAGGTTTAGAGTGCATCAGGGGCTCTTGTAGCTCCTGTTATACGTAACTGGCCCAAAGAAAGCAAAGAAATTGCATAATTCTTTTTCCATTGTCTGTTTGTCAGGAGATGGAGTTTCATTTATCAAAACTGGGGGATGACCATTTTTTCCCAGAAAACACTACACGCTGCCTGGAGAACACAAAGACTGAAGACTGCACAGCCAAACATGGTTTCTTCCATCTTTAAGAAAATTATCTAGTTTAGCACAATGACTTGATAAATGAGATGCCACATGGAGATTCCATTTTTTTTTTTTTTCTTCTCATAAGTATCATGTTTGTTTTGTTTGCAAGAAGATTAAATTTGTTTAATTTGATTTTGGAAATATATTTTAAACAGAGATCCTAAAGTAGGAGATATGTTGTTACAAGAATATTTGAAAAGCTTCACAAATATTTTTTGGATGCTTTGAAGTTTTTTATTAAGAAAACTTTTGAAGTTTCTTGTGAATTTGCAAATAATTCTTCAGGGAAACTTCATTTGTGTAGAATGGAGTTTGGTTAAAAAATAAATATTTTGCTTTATAGAGCATACTGGTTTCAGTACTAGTTTCATGCTAGTTAGTTAAATCTGCTGTGGCTGCACAGGAATTTATTGCACACTATATTTGAATCTCTAAAGCTAGAAGATTGCAGTAGATGAAATAGCATTGTTATTTGGCAGAGAAAATATTGGTGTGCACTAAAAGCATGAAATTACTTATCATTTACCACTAACACAAAACATTTATATGCAAATTAATGTAAAAAATAGACCTACTTTACCCATGAAAGATTTGATTCCTCTTAAGAATTATGCCTTTTATCTTAATTTTATCTTCCTGCCATTTCTCACACAAATACTTTCCTTTGCACTTACCACTAGTCAGATTTTAAAACTGTTTTGTCAGTAACAGCGAATATTAGACTTAATCATTATGGTGCTAAATGAGGAAGGCTCCATTTCAGAATGGAGATTTATATGTACTGAAGGTGGAACTTACTGTTAGTATTCTGAATGCTTACACTTACTTTTTTCACTTAACCCTTTGCAAATTAAAGTTCTGCTTATATATCATGTATCAAATATCGTATGCCTCCCTGTCCTGAGCCTGAGCTAACCTAACTGCAATGTAGGAAATCCTGAAGTTCCATCATCAGATCAATAAAGCTTAGGAGATAAAGAGTTTCTGATAGCTCATATAGATTACATTGAAAATGTGTTAGCAAATCTTTTACACAGAACTGCAGTAAACCCCATGGTGTGCTAAAGGCCGTAAATATATCTATATGCAAAGGGTGAACATCCTTCTTCCCACCAGCCTCAAAAATCTCTTATGGATCCANTTTTTTTTTTCTCTTTTGACTGCTTGGAGCTTTGGGCAAATATGAAATACATAATACATATGCTGGTTCATAGAGTCATAACGTGGCTTGGGTTGGGAGAGACATTTATAAAGCTGTAAACCCCCAGTTAAAAGCAGACTGGATGAAAAGAGCTGTTACAATGTAAAATGTTTTTAAAAGATAGTGTGTTCGTAACAATACTTATTTCCTTTTTGATAAAATGATTTTAAACTGCAGATTAGCTGTTTACGACTTCTAATGCATGTGACTGGATATGGAACTGGTAGTTCAAATTATGGAGAAATAAGAGTATTTGACAGGCTAGGGCAAAATTAGGGACAAAGAAAGTAAAAAACCCAAAAAGGTAATGAGCACTTGGTCTTTCAGACTCTGTTGATTGAGTAAGAGAAAGAAGACTGGTTTATATAATTGCTCTATTAGTGCTACAAAGCGTGGCCAGGGCTTGGCTTTCTGATGTGTTGCTTGATTGTGGTGTAGAAAAAGAAGGGCATTTTTCAAGAAAGGAGATAATGATGATGATGATGAATCTTTCCTGGGTTCTGCAAGGCTCGAAGTATCATGCACCTGAGTGTTTTTCTGACTGTAGACATTTAGGACAAACATTTACACTCTTTGAAACCATTTGCCTTTTAATCAGTGTGTGTTTAATGATTGCAGTAAATGATAAGTGTCATTTGAGCTATCTGGGGTTTCTGTCCTTATCTACTTATTCTGTGTTTATGAAACAAATGTGTTGGGATCATGTGTTGTGCACTTCTAAATTACCCCATATGTCAGTGCTATTTGAAGGAGAGATAACCTTAGTGTTGGCATTTTGAGATGCTGGAGGAAGGGCCGTTAGAAATATATGTTGTAGGCAGATCTGATGAGGTATAAAGTTACATAAGGCACCTTCCATATGACAAGCTGTGATATCAGTTGCTAGCAGCTTTGAGCTGGTAAACTATCTGCCTGATACTTTGTGGGATGTATTCAGCCAAATGTTTTGGAGAATGAGATTCAGATCCATTTTGTTTATTTTTAAAATCACCTTTGGAGGCGAAGGGTGGAACTTTTCTTGGTGAATTTTTGTCCACCACAAATTTTCAGGTGCGGTTTTGAAATGGCTGCCATGTGCTGTGGTATCCATGCGATGTAGTTTTGATAATACATTTAAAATCTTCCTCAGGCTTTTCAAGAAATGAGGACCCGATTAACTTCACTGTTTCCAGGTTGCTTGTTTAAAAGCAAATAAATAATACATACAGAAAGGATACTCAAGAATTTAGTGTGGAAGATGAAACCACTGAAAGATAGTGATGAGAAGAATTAAACTCACCTGAAGTGATTTAAGTCCCATTTCTTAGCAGCCATATGTAATTTTTGCCTAAAACTTGAGCGTTCATCCTGTGAATAAGTGGAAAACTACTTTTTATTGCATTAGAAAGAAAACTTATTATTCATCCTTGTGATAGTTATCCTTATTACTGAGATATATCAGATGTAATTGGGAAGTTGCACTTTTTTACACATAAGTTATTACTCAGTATAACTATCTAGACTATAAAATTTTTCTTTTCAAAAAGTTGCCATTTTCTTCTTTAAAATATATTGTTTGTGTGTGTTACAAAAATATTTACCAAATTAAAATCAATCTTCACCTTCTTAGTTTATACAGTCATGGTTGCCTTCTGCAGAGGAGCAGAAGGCATGCAGAGACCAGTGTTAACTTCTGCTGAAGGGACACAAGATGGGAAATGAAGATATAATAATATCTCTATATTGTAATACTGGTGCTTGTGGGCAGGAAGAAAATAAAAGCAGTATCTTCACCAGACAGTGGAGCAGATAGCAGTGCTTACATTGATTAATTTCTGCTGCTCCTCTGCAGAAGGCAGCCATGACGTGGTTTCCAGCAGTATGGTTTTCAAGCCTTTTGTTCCGCAAGGTTTTCAGCTTTCTGGGCTGACGAGAGGACACAGTGGTTTGGAAAGTTAGGAAGAGAGGCCATATGCTCATTTCCCTGTCTTGGGAGTGTTTGTTAAACAGTGTCACTGAACTTGATACAGCATTTGTGCTTGGAGATGTAGAGGTATTCATGGTTGCATAGAAGCTGTGATTGAGACAGCTGTTCTAAGGGATTTCTGGATTTGTTAATGGGACTGTGGTTATGTCTGTGTTGCGCATTGTACTGAGTTTAGATCTGAGCTTGGCTTATTTAGGTAGCTTGATGGCCTTGCACTTGCAATGGGCAGTATAAAAATACCCTAAACTAAAGTCCTGGCATCTTCTAGACAGTGTGTCTAAGCCAGCAGAGATAGTTAGCACTGTATATGTTAGCAACACTTTTCAACCTGTGCATTAGTGTCAGATGTAATTCCCTGCCAGCAAGAATCAACTGAATTTAACACAGGAAGGAGGTGATGTCTAAATTATTATTTTTTTTATTGAGGGAAGAAGGGAACACAACGACTGAACATTGATCAAGCTAGTTAAAGAAAAAATTTTGCTTTACTTACACATTTGGTTTGTGAACTCTCTTCTACCCTTGGGGTGCTGGTGCAAGGAAGGGCTGGCAGAGGGACCATGCTGGCTCTCCTCACAAAAATACCAAGTGAAACTCATCAGGGGTGATTAGAGCTGCTGCTTATCAGCATGTGAAGAAAAGAGCTACAATTCCTCACACTGACATGTGAAGCCACAGAAAAGTAATTAGCAGGTAAGATGTCTATTAATAGCTCCCACCACCTTTAGTTCAAACACCTGCTGACAAGCTATTGCTCTGTGTAGTTTAGCTTCATCAAGTTCTTGTTTTATGTTTGCCAGAAAAGACTCCATTAGACCAATTTCTGTTGGGGGCAGGGTATCTCTGAAGACACTCTGTGGCCTCTCATTGAGGAAGTGGATGCCTAGACTTGTGTCACTTCTTGTAATCTCTACAGGCATGCAGAGCTTTCTTTGTGATTCTTTCAGTGACTGAATATATTTTGGCTAATGAAAGCGCAACTGGGGTAGTGCTGGCTAAATGCAGACTAGGGGAAAACAACTGTCTCCTTTGCCTGCAATTATCTTCTTACAGTGCTTGAAAATAAATGCAGTGCATTTCTAAGAAAACCGTATTGCTAATAGTATATTATTGAATAAAAAGTATGATTAAACTTGGCAGTTTTTACTTAAGCAAGCTTTTTTCCAGTATTAGAACACACAGCTCTGGTCGCTTTTAATAAGGGCCAGAAATACTAGTAATAAACAAAGTGAAGATTTTGTTAGCTTGGCTGCTGCTTTAGGATCCTTCTGCTTAAAGGCTCCAGTTAACACAGCTGCCCCAAAATACATTTTGTCTGAAATTTCTCTCTGTATTTTCCATCTCTGGCTTTATCTGTATGGTATTACAGGTGGAGGCTTTACCAAAGCCGGTGCCATCCTCTTGTAAGACTGAATTTACATGTGGTTTTGGCTCAGTGTTTTATGTTAAAGAGCACACACACACATATTTGATGAATATGTGTGAAAATAGGCTTTGAATCTGTAAATGCTCCCTCTTCCTTCCCTCGCGTCTAATGGTGAATAAAGGTGTCTGAAAAAGAGTGTGGCTGCAGGTGGCCATCACTTAGATATTAAGAGGAAGCCACTAAGATTTTGTAGCTGATTTTCTAATGAAGCATATCCATAAATGCAGCCTATTTTCCTGTTGTAGAAGAAAATTTTGAGTGTTGTTTTGCTTGGTCTGCAGTGTTCAATATTGCAGATTTCTTTTCTTCTGATGCTTTACTTTCTGGTGGTACTGGAGGTCAGTTCACTGCCTGCCAGAGCTCCTGCTGAGGTGGGCATGCAACGCCTGCACAGGCTGGGAAACAGCAGCTGCCTGTCTGAGCTGATGAGGTACAGACAAGGTGACAAAGAGAAGATGGCAAAAGAGGGGGAGTTGAAATAATCTGGGGTTGTTGAGGACCATGGGGATCCAGCCTCGGCCTCAGCGTGGTCTCCCCTGGCTGTGAGCCTTGGGTGGGGCATGGCTGGGGTGACAAGAAGGTGCCTGGGCTCATCTGACACCTTCCCCACACACCCCCTGCCTCGCCTACCTTAGTTTTATTTGGATAATCAGACTTGGCTCCTTAGGAACAGCCTGCTGAATTAAGAAAGTTAGTGTTTCAGTGTGTCAGAAAGAAGGCAGCCCTGTGAGAAGGCCTGTGACTGGCCTGCAGCCTGTGGTTGTACCCCCTGTGTTTGGGGGTGTGAGTGCTGTGTTGTTGGGGCTTGCTTGTGGTGGACTTTGCTTTGGCTGGTCTTCAAGAAATTTTGGGAATTTATCATTCATCCAGAGTATCTTTAATTTGATTCTTCCCTCATTAATTTTGCCAGAATGAGTTAGATGTGCAAGAAGCAGGATCAAGTAAGAACAAACCTGTTATCTTTTCCTGACTTACTCCTACTCACTCCTCAATCCCCATCATGCTCCCTCAGCCAGACCAACCACAGAAAGCTGCAGAAAAAAACAGATATATTTTTATCTGATGTTTATCTCTTTACTTTGGACTGATTTAATAAGTTATTAGTTATGAGCCATTTAGCTGCATAATGAAGTACATTTTACTTTTCAATCCCAATTAATTGTTTTCATCTTGTAATTTTTTATTTATAACCTAATGCTATCTGTTGTATAATTGCTTTTGAATATTTACATGGTGGAGAAGTCACTGCCCAAGCATGCAGTTTGTCTGATTGGGACTGTATGTGGTGGCAGGGAACGGCATCTGTGTACTTAAGAAACACACCTGCAAAGCCTTCCTTGCCCAACACAGGGATGTTCACAGAAGTTCCAGTAATGGTTTATAAAGTGCAACCTTAGTATATGGTCAGTGCCCCCTTAAGCTGAGTTCCAAAGTGCATTCTCTGCTGTGGAAGGATGGTTGTTGGTTGAGTGGCTCCCTCACAAAGTATGTTCAGTTTCCAAGCAGACACAGCGGGCTGGGAGATGGCAGACAAGCCATGTGCTGTAGTCTCTTTATGAGCCCCCATTGGCATGGGAGTGGATGTTGTGGGAGGAATGGGGGCTCACTGGGAATGGCTTCAGTGTAATGTTCCTGCAGTCCCTGTGTAGTAAAAGAGGATTAAATTCATTTAGTAGATGGTTTGGATTGGGAGCACGAAAACTGCTGTAAATAATCACTACCTCTCACCCTGCCCCTCAATTCCTAAAGAAAAAAGACTAAGGTAAATAAGCTTCAGTCTTAAATTAGCATTGATGAGCGTGTCTCTTCTCCCATCTCTCCTTGTGGACAGATCAGCATGAGAAGCAAAGCAGGGGCACGGGTGGAGAGCTGGGGAGGTCACAGAGTGTCATTTGGAAGTGATTTTTCTGTCATTAGATTTTTCTGTGTGCATCTGAGGGGCTTTGTGCATTCTATTTCATCGTTTGTGGTAGGAAATGGTCCATGTTCTGTAATGAGTAGCCCATTCCATTGTCAATTGAACAAGTTTTCAGCACCCCATGCTATCACCCTGTTATGTGGCTGAAGTGAAAACTGTCAAAATTAGAGGAGTACTAAACTCAAGTTTGTGCAATTGCTTATTCCTTTGCAAAGGCAAATAAGTCCTTTTGTAATGACTCTATCACTCTTTGTGTGTGAGAGGAAAACAAATCTTTTATAGAAATGACAAATCACTAATGGTACTATATTATATTGTAATTGAACATTTAATCAGGGCATTCTCGAGTGCTGTTTTGGTAACATTTGTACTTCTGAAGGATTTCCAGCTACTGTTTGTTATTGTTCGTTAATACTGTTTGTAATACTGCACAGCTAAGGAAGGCAATTTAAGAGATTGACTCTTAAATGGAAAAAAGTTTAGAACTTGGTTTTGAATGAGCTACATAGAGGTTGAGCAGGGCAGCACTGTTTTCTCTGGTCTGTGGTTGTGGTGGTCCTTTACTGCTAAAAAGAGTAGAAGTATGCTAGCAAACTTGCTTAGATTTCTGAAGCCAGCAAAACCAGTTTAGTGTCACACGATGTCCATACTTCTGCTGGTTGCAAGCCCTGGTGCCAAGTGTATCTTAGAAATTATTGTGAGTGTGGACATGGGGTACTGATCCCTAATCATCAGGTCTACAGAGAGGACCCTCTGATCAAGGCTGAGTTGGATGGAACTCGGAGCAGCCTGCTCTAGTGAAAGGTGTCTGTGCATGTGGAAGGGGTGTTAGAACGAGATGATCTTGAAGGTCCCTTCCAACCCACACCATTCTTTGATCTACTGACAGTGATGCACTTCTTTGAAAAATAATTTTCCAGACTAGGTTTCTTCTTTGAGTTGTTTTTCTCGGTACACTTAGAACAAGCTAAAGGATCACTCATAATTTGGCTCCTCTTTTGTTCTCTTTTTATGCACTTCAGAAACAGAACATTCTATACATTTAAAAACTACTGAGTGGGTGTATTTCTGCCTTAATTATTAGGAATGGTTAAGTTTTGAAGTAGAAATCAGTCTTGCTCTTCTTGGTTCTTCCTGTTCATCTGTAAAGCTAACTTTATTTTCTTTTTTCTTCTTTATTTTCAATGCAGAACTATGGTTTGGAAACAGAAAATCTAAAAACCCTGTCTCACAAACTGAATGCATCTGCCAAAAATCTGCAGAACTTCATTACTGGGAGGAGGAGGAGTGGTCACTATGATGGAAGGACCAGCCGCAAATTACCGAATGATTTTCTGACATCAGTAGTGGATCTGATTGGGGCAGCTAAAAGTCTTCTGGCTTGGTTGGACAGGTAAAATCTCCCAAATGTCTTACAGGTAACCAGATAGCACACATGAACAAGCTCCAGCTTCTTTTCAAAATGTAACATGCACAGTAAATGGAAGCAGGATTCATTTCACATGTTCGGAGGGGATGTTTGTACCAATTCTTTTTTTTTTTATGTCAGCATGCAGTTCAGATTAGCTTTTTGTATTCAGTATCTCCAAATGCACTGTGACCCTTAACAAAAATGCAGTAAAGCAACAGGATGACATCATTAAGTTATATATGTTTTTTTTACTAATATAAAGCAGTAATTAAACCTGCATAAATCATACTCGTTGCTTTGATTCTATCAAATTCACAAAACTGATCATACTTTTCATTACATGGGTGTCAATATATAATTCCAGAGAGTGTGTGTGTGTGTACAGACAGGTATGTTATCTTTTAGGTTTTTTAAAGACCAGTGAAATACCTCTGGTTTTCTAGAGGTACTGTTCTACACTTTTACCTCTGTTACCTAGGAAGTATGTGGGACCAGGACTAAAGTGCTCCCCTCTGTTACATTTGTAGTGACTTTTTCTAATTATAACAAGAGTAATATGCAGGTATTTAAGATAATCATTGAAATTCCTAAAGTCGTTGAAATTAGTCTATCTGTATGTCTTTATATAATGCATCACAGTGAATTTTCATCAGAGAAAATGAAAGGCTTATCTTGATTCAAAGGTGTATCTTATTTTGTTTCCAGCAGCTGAAGTTTTGTTCAGAGTATGATCTTCATGTAACTTTTCAAATCCAGCAGAATTAATTGGTTTTACTGCTGTGTGTTTTGTCTTTAATTTTTGTGAGGAAAACTGGCTTCTCTCCCATAAATGATTTCCATATGAATGGTGTAGGTGAGGCTTGAATCTTTTCCACTTCTTAAGCTGGACTGCAAACTCTTAGTTCTGTTCAGGAGATTGCAGCTACCACTGCTTCTTCTTTTTACTCCCTCTTTGGCCTTTCCCCAAGTTTGAAAGCCAGAGTACCTAAAGTTGGCTCTTAAATTTCTCTTTAGATATTTAGCATTAGGTGTGTAGAGAAGTAGTGCAATCATGGAAAGAGTTTGGGATTGAGACTTGAATAATTGGTAGTGTATTTTTAGCTGTCTGTAACCTGTTAGTACTTGGAATACTTGTAGGCTTCACTTATTCTCCCTAAAAAATCATTTTTGGCAGAGAGCAACATATCATACTGGGCTT
>VZUA01002739.1:19315-32879 GCA_013401035.1 Horornis vulcanius | reverse complement strand
CATACAGGAGGTGAAGTATTGTCGATGAAACGCCTTGCTGAAATTCTGTTATAACCTTGCTGTATGGCAAGTAGACCGCCTAAATCCCTGTGTAAGTCTGTGCAAAGTTTTTGAGGCTTTCTCTCAGTGATCAGTTAACTACATCAGCATGCCCCAGAGCCAGCCTTTTAAAATCTTATATGATGTTTAATCATCTGTGAATTGTATTGGATTGCACAGGCATCACTGAAGTATATTTTTGGGGTTTTCAAGTTAATATAATTTTGGCCCCTAGTAAGTTAGGAAGTATGTCTTAAGGTAGTTTTGAGTCCTTCAGTGAAGGCGTCACCCCTTCAAGGCTGGGGTTTTCATTGCTTAATATCACAGGGCCCATCCTTACATAGGAAAAATATTGTTTGGCTAGGCGAGGATTTGCTATTAATTACTGTGTTCACTGACTTTATGTACAGCTCTGGGCTTGGGTGTTCAGTGTCTTCCTTTGCACTGGGTTCCCAAAATAGCTGTCTTTTCTGACCTGGCCAGTTGGGGACCAGTTTGTAGTTAACATTTGTGCAGAGCTAACCTGTGCTTTCTTCCTCTCACTGTCACAGCTACAGCAACCTTCATCTCTTCACCTCCTGTATGCCTTCCTACATTGTGTTGGGAAGGTGTCAATAGCAACAGCAACAAATGCCCCTTCTTCTTTGGGAGCAGGAAGGTGATGCCTTGGCATTCCTGGCCTCCTGCTCACCCAAACAAAGAGAACTTGGGTCATTGCTGTGGTCTCTGGTGTACTGGCAGAACAGATAGCATGACTGACAAACAGCTGAAATGCTTTATTCTTCAGAGCCTTACTGCTCTTGAGTCATACAGTTTGAAAAACTCACAGCTTGTGCAGAGGTGAAGGCAACCCAAATCTGCAAGGAGGACCTTTGTGGCATGTTCTCAGCCACCTGGCTGCTTGGGGGGGTCATCAGCTTTGCAGGTTTCTCCCTGGGTCTCTGTAACTGCTTGTGAATCCCTTTCCTTGCCAGCCAATGGCAGCCTTGGGGATATTGGGCAGATGTGCAGGAAGGGAAAGACAGTGCAGGGCAGGCAGAGAGGCTTCTTTTCATGGCCTGTCTCTTCTTGCTTCCTTTGCTCCTGCTGCACCTTTCTGACACCTGCGTTTTGGAGCTTGTGGATTTTCATTTCCAGTTAGTTATTATTTGTGTTACAAGTTAGATCTCAGCCCTGAAGAACTTCCAGTTGCTGTCAGATTTGTGCCAGGCAGTCACTACTTGTAGCTGCAGTTGCTTCTGTTGTGTGTGGTTTCTCTGTCATAGTCCCCAGTCCCTGTTCCACGTGTGCTCCTGTTCATACATACACATGTGCTATCGCTTTTGCAGAGACCTGTGGGTATCCCTGACTGTGTTTTCTGCTTTTTCTCCCCTCTCTGTTTTCCACTGTCAACAGTCCCCTTGCCCACCTTGGGTGTCACTGTGTGAGGAGAGCAAATGACACAGCAATGGTTTTGGCTGATACTTGATATCAGCCGTGCCCTCATGTGCAGTCCTGGCTGCCTCTCCATCTTTGTGCTTGAAGCACGAAGAAGAGTCCAGTCTGAGTAAGCTTTGAATGAGGTGTTTACCTTCAGCCCAGTAACTTCAGCTGGTGTGAGGGCTCATTGAGTACAAACTAAAGAGCTTGGTCTCCTGTTCAAGAGGAAATCTCCTTCTCTAGGCATAGTTATTAAAGTGAAGTGGTAGAAGAGGACTGAGAGCTCCCTTGGATTTTTCCTTCTAAGGAAAACTTGCACTTTCCTTCTAAGGTTTGTAGTGCAAATTTTTTTCAAATAGATTCTTACTTCTTGTACGTGATGACTTGACTTTCTTTTATCCTGAAACTGAGCTGTGTCAGAGTGCAGGAGGGTTGTATGGTTGGAAATAAAGTTGCATTGCACCTGTGAAGCTACATGTCCAACCTTTGAACAAGGCAGTGTCAGCAAAGGCCAAGGGGTTAGGTGGCTGTGGCTACTCTTTAACTTGTCTTTAGTTATGTTCTGAAGGAATTATATTAACCTCTCTGCTTACTGGTCATTACTGCTGATCCACACCTTTGGTTATTATTTGAGATATTTTGGGAAAGTATGAACAGTTTATGTCACGTAGGTAGTAAGCCCAATCCTGACCTTGCAGAGATACTGATTTACATCTGCAGAAGGAGTACCTCCACTCTGTCCTTGGGCAGAGTAGTCACAGGACAAGGGGAAATGGTTTTAAAGTGAGAGTAGGTTTAGGTTAGATATTAGGAAAAAAATCTTTACTGTAAGGGTAGTGAGGCACTGATCAGGTTGCCCAGAGTAGTTGTGGATGCCCCATCCCTGGAAGTGTTCAAGACCAGGCTGGATGGAGCTCTGACAACCTGGTCTAGTGGAAGGTATCCTCGCCCACAGCAGGGGTGTTGGAACCAGATGGTCTTTGAGGCTCTTCTATGATTTTATGATAAGCCTTAATTTCTGAATTTCTAGGCTTTGGGAAATTTTCTTGTAATAATACTGCAGTATTGCTGTACCTGAGGGTTTTTTGATAGATTTGCAGATAAAGCAGATGAGAGTTGTCTTACAATGTCTGAGCTCAACTTTGACTTGGACGGTCTGTAACTGCAGTTTTTGTATAAATACTTCTGTGCAAAATACAAATCTGCTGGGTTGCTTGTGACTGAAAACTGGATCTGGTGGCTTCAGTGATTTTTTTTCTGAGTTTCTGTAACTAGTTTCTGTTCTGGCCATTGTCTCTTAATAAATTTCAGCCAGAAATTGCCCAGTATCGTGAATATCTCTGTCATTTTTCTCTCTCAGCTGCATGCTAGTCTATTATCATTTCAGCTCCTTTCTTAATAGTATTCCTTTGTGTGTGCCTGTACCATCGGGATATGGAGATTGTAATGGATAAGGAAATAAGGAAGATAAAACCTCTCATTTTCTTGCACTTTCTTTCAGTGTGGCCTGCACACAGGCAGCAGATGTGTAGCCCCTTCTGCAGCAGCACACGAAATATCTGATGCTGCCTTTGTGTAGCATGGTGCTGGTGTGTGTGGAGCAGGTGTCCCATGGTCTTCATGATGGTGGGGGTCTCTCCCAGCAGCGGCCTCTGTGCCACATTAAGATAAAGCATCCCAAAAGCGCTGGTGGACAGTGTGTGCCAGTTCTCCCTGCAGCCATTGTACGTGTTTCAGGAGCTCCTGCCTTCTTAACTGCAGCCCCTGCTCCCTCCCGAGTCAGGATTATCACTGTGTGTTTGTTGAAGCATCTTGTGAGCCAAAATCCACTGCTGTTACAAAATCAGCAAGCAGGGCCACTTCTGCCAACGTTGGTGATACCAGTCATCAGCATCTGAAGAGATGACGTGAATTTTGTTTTCCCTATCCAAATACTGGTAATTGCCAGAAGCAGAGTACAGGACTGTGAGGTCCAGGGCGCTGTCCTGCATTGCAAACCCCATGTCTATGCCTGCCTTCTCTTCTTAAACTATAATATTTATTTTACTGATATCACCCATCGATTAGTATGTTGTAACCCAGCTGCTATGATCTAGAGAGGAGAGCAAGAAGGTACTGTATAGAAAGGAAGAAGTCCTCTGAAAGCTGTGGTCCTTGGGTGTTAACTCTATTTTGGCAATAACATTGCAATAAGAGAAGATCAAAGGTCACCCTGCAAATATTTTTGGGTTTTCTTTATTCTCTGGAAGTAAATTCAGGCTGATGCTTCCTCAAACACAGGAAGGAAGTGTAAAATGTTGTAAAATTGTCACCCTTCATATTTATTGTGTTGGAGTGACCAAAATCAAACAAAGCTGAACTGTGCACTGTGCAGGTAAACACAGATGCCTTTTTTTGGCAAAGCTGTAAGTAATGTGGGAAAATGGGAATTGTAAAGGGAATCCCTTTGTAAGGATTTAGAACAAGATTAGTAACAATTTGTTTTTAATTCAGTGCATTATCTTTCTTTCTGTTACTATTCTGTTTTATTTCTGTTCTTTGTGATGTTCAGTGGTCCTGGGTCTAAACAGAGCCTTTTGTCTCGGTGAGGTTTTCATTAGTGAGAAGGTTTATGTTTCAGAGGGCCATGTTCAACAAGCTGCTTGTGTAACTGGGCAAACAGTTAATTTGACTGAAAATGATTCCTTTTCATTATGTGCAAATGTACATGTTGCAGTATAGTTGCTTGCTTGGTTGCTCATTCGTGCACAGGCACAAGTTCAGGAGTCAGTGGAAATGCTTCCATTTAAACATACTTTTTCTTTTCCCTACATTTCATGCAGACTTAGCAGTTGGGCCAAATAGCTAAAAATCCTCAGGGATTTAAAGGATTAAATGAGAACAATTGTTTTGGTGTAGGAAGGGCTGAAAAGTCCTGAAAATATGACAGGAGGTTGTTGCTGTGGGACCTGACTAGTGAACTATACAGCCACCTCTGTTATGAAATATAACTGTGAGTAGTGTACTGATGGGTTGATGGGGGTTTGATTGCTGGGAAAATTAGGGAAAGAAAAAGGAAACCTAGTAATAGTACTGATGACTGACCTGAAGGTTTGCCTTGAAGGTGAAGGTGGTGGGAAGATGCTTTCTAATGAAGGATAACAAATATGTTTCTCCCACCAGATAACAAAGTCTGTGCTAGTTTTCTTTCTCCCTTGGCTGGACTCTTCTGTTCCCACTGGCTCCTCTGAGTAATCTGTTCTTTTGCATTTTTCTGTTTGTCTCAGGTACTGAAGGTTTTAGGCTGGAGTTTTTCCTGTGCTCTCTGTAGCTGCTGCCTGGTGCTGCCCTGAAGAAAAGCGGCATTGAGAAGTGGGTGCTGCCCTGAGGAGAAGTGGTGGGAAGGTTGCTACCCCTTGCCTACAGGGTGTCAGAGCGAGGCTCATCACAAGGCCTGCTGTGCTTCCCTGCACCAGCCACCATGGAGACCTTATCCCAGGACTCTCTGCTGGAGTGCCAGATCTGCTTCAACTACTACAGCCCCCGCCGGCGGCCCAAGCTGCTGGACTGCAAGCACACCTGCTGCTCCGTGTGCCTGCAGCAGATGAGGACCAGCCAGAAGGACCTGCGCTGCCCCTGGTGCCGTGGGATCACCAAGCTGCCTCCGGGATACTCCGTGTCACAGCTGCCCGACGACCCCGAGGTGATCGCCGTCATCGCGATCCCCCACACCTCAGAGCACACCCCCGTCTTCATCAAACTCCCCAGCAATGGGTGCTACATGCTGCCCTTGCCTCTCTCCAAGGAGCGGGCGCTGCTGCCGGGAGACATTGGCTGCCGTCTCCTGCCCGGCAGCCAGCAGAAGTCCCTGACGGTGGTGACGATCCCCGCGGAGCAGCAGCCGCTGCAGGGCGGCCTTCCCGCCGAGGCGGGAGCGGAGGAGCCGGACCGGAGAGGCGCCGTGAAAAGCTCCACCTGGTCAGGGGTGTGCACTGTGATCCTGGTGGCCTGCGTCCTGGTCTTCCTCCTGGGCATCGTCCTCCACAACATGTCGTGCATTTCCAAGCGCTTCACGGTGATCTCCTGCGGCTGAGGCGGCAGGGGCTGTGCTCCCCCGGGGGTCGGGTTGGGTCGGGTCAGTGGTGGTGGTATTGAGCGAGACAATTCCGTGCAGCTTTCCCCAGTGACTGCAGGACGCTGTGCACCAGGGCAGTGGTCTCCAGAGGGGTGGTATCAGGCCTCTCGGCAGCCTGCGGAGAAAATCACGTCCCATGTCTGGCGGCAGTGGCACTGAGGAGGACTGCATGTGTCACCGCAACCATTTATCAAAGGGACTGCAACTTCACAGTGATCTTTTTTTTATTGTGTTACGAGATTAAAGACCTCTATGTAGCTGGTTATACTGTGAAGTATACAGTATGGGCTCTTCTTTAAACTCAGTATATTAAAATCAAAACTGCTCCACGTAGAATTAAATGAGAACTGGCGCACAACTGTACAAGTTGTTCAATACCAGTCCACACATGCATTATTTTTTAATGAGGGGAGGGAGAGAAACTCGTAAAATGGAGAAATCATTTAGCTGGTAAAGCATTTTATATGTTTTAAACGGAGCATTAATTAAACCAAGTTAGGGAGTTGTATGATAGTTCTTAAAAGGAAGCATTTTACAAGCAGTCATTTCTTGCTGTCTGTTTTTTGCCTCTGTTTTTCCCCATTTCTTTCAACTACAGGGAAGTGGTACTGGTACAGCATCTCTTATTTGAGGGAGCTTTCAAGAAGGGACTCAAAGTGGGCTAGAAAGAATACCTGAAAGTGCAGTCAAAACAGTTCTGCCTAATCAGCTTTATGGGAAGGATAGCTTTGCATGGTAAACATTGGACATGGTTTTTTACCTCCAGTCTGGCTGCAGACTTCCTGATGACCTGGCCTTCATAGCCGTTAGTGAAGAAATGGGTCATGAGAAGTCCTACAACTCCTGCAAGGATGTGATAACATACTGCTCTTAATTTTCTTTTTCTGCAGGTTAGGTTTACTTGATTGTTTTTGAATAATTTAGATCTATTTTGCCTCCCTCTTTCCTTGGAGTTGCAACTGTGCACTAGTGGCTGGTGTGACAGAGGTGTTGCTCTAAGAAAGCTTCACCATTGAAACTGAGACCAAGGACTCTTGTATGCAGTCATCTAGTAAGAGGCAATGACAAATCTCAGAGAAGAATCCAGGCCAGCCTAACCTCTTACTGGGTGGGCCACCCCTCCTAAACTGCTGTGGCTGTCCTGGTGTCAGAATGTCTGGGTGAGCGTAACTGACCCTCTTCCCATGTGTCAGTCTTACTAATGTAGATGATTTCATAAGGACAGATTTGAAAAACACAGGAAGTGTCTCCCTCCACCTTTGACTGTCATGAAACCCCAGTCATTTGCAGTTCGCTTCTTGGGAAGAGCCAAATTCCTGAATGCTCACTGCAGTAGCACCTCGCTCTAAGCAGTCTCACTAGCTTTAGTAGTACTGCTCATAAGTAAAACAGAGCCCAGTGAGAATTTAGATATTTGGTAAGTCTGATTGCTGGAACGTACGTGAGATTTAGGGATTGGATCAAGGGGCATGTGGCAGACCTTTAATAAGACAGAAAAATCTATTGATTTGCACTGCTTCTTTTTGTGAGTACAAGGCATAACCTCCCTCAAATGTGTCCTTTTGTTGTCTGCCTACTGCTCTTTCTAATTCTTGGAGATTGCTGAATGCCATATTATAACATCGTTTTGACTTTGTAGTGCCCAAGTTGGTTCCATAGTCACCCTCGGTTTTCTGGTCTTGTCATAAAATCCAGTTGCTGGTTCACAATAAACGTTCTCAGCTCACACTTCTGTCAGGAACATACCTCTGACTTCATGCTGGATTTCTTTCCTTCCCTGTTTCTAAACCACTATTTTCTTCCTTGATTCCTGTTAACCGAAGAATAGAATATAGGGTGCTTAGTTGTGATGATGTGCGTTTGGTCATGTATGGAGAGGAACCATTGTGCTGATTTTTATCTACCGTCATATGTATGCATAGCACAGGGGAAAAAAAAGTCTCCAGATAACACACTCAATGCCTTTTTTGTGCAAGGCCCGTGTGCAGTATGCCTTGAACCTGGCTTGCAAATATTGTAATTACATGGACACCTCTCCGCAGCATGTTTCATTTGGTTGCAGTAGGGAACACCAGGCATTCCCAAATGTGTCTTGTGAACGTGCTCGTCTCTTGTTGCCAGCAGCTAGCCAGATTTCTACTGACATCCATGCTACACTGCTTATTGTGTAAAGGAAAGCCAGTTCACAAAAAATCCTGCCTTTTATAAGACTCTTGAGGAACTGACCAGACGCAGGACTTGACCCTCTACTGCCTTATCCTGTAGCAATTGCTGGGTGTAGCAGAAGCTTATGACATAGGGGCAAGATGCTCCGAGAACAGTGTTGGTACATTTTGCACCAGCTTCTGCATTTGTTTATCTGAGTTATCAGTGAATGCACAGAACCACGAGGCAGTCAAGGAGCAGGCCCTGGCGACACAGTGGTGGTAACGTTACCTCCTTCCAGCCGTACCTGCCCGACTGAAGCTCTTGAGGCCGAGGATTCTCTAGCATTGCAAAGAAAGGCCCTCTTCATCTCCATATGGAGATTGCAGAATAAAAGAGGAATCAGAAATTAGGTTAAAATACCACACTGCATAACACATTATACAACAGGCAGACCTGGAGTTTATCCGGAATTAATGACGTAAGTGTTATATTAGCAGAATACCATCCTGTACTACGTAACACAGTACATTGTTTTGTTAATATGAATTTCCTGTATTTTTGTGCCTGCTGAAATGCATGTTTGACCTAATTTCTGATCCAGACATTTGCCTGCTCACAGCCTTGTGTAAGAGCAATAAGTAAAACCTCAAGATTTTTGCCTGCGTGTATGCGCATGGTGTGTACGTTCATTCCATTTCATAAATAAGAGTTCTGGAAAAGTTTTTGTTCTGGCTTTGGACTGTGACTAGAATTTTAAATTTGCAGCTCTCATATATGTTAGATCACCTAGCTTTTTTGCTGACTTGTGTAGAAATGGACTAAATAGTTTGTTGTAATGTACAGTGTTAAAACGTTTCTCAAGTATGTCAATAGTCATACTGCTTTAAAAATGCAGTGCAGTCTGTCCCATTCCTTGGTTCAATACCTGGCATTAAAAAGTGATACTGCTAATTTTTTATTATTATTATTTAAAAACAACCTTGTCTTTGTAATTTTTCCTTTGCTGAGAAACACATTTGGACTTGTGCCAAAATCTTCAGGTTCCAGGTTAGCTTTTGTTTTCTGGTGTCCAGTGAGAAGTCACTGCCCAGTTCCACCAAAAAGAAAGACAGAAGCTTACTGTGACCCAGTACTGTTTGAGAAACCAAAACTTATGCTAAAATGTGTGGGTAATTATTCAAGCACCTGCATTTTTAGAGCACATTACTCTGTATGAATGTGTATTTATTTGCTTGTTTAATAGGAAGGATGTGTGTGTTGGGGTCCAGCTTCAGATTATTTTTTCCTGGATGGTTCCCAACTTCCATTGTTGGCTTGTGCTTTGCTGGCAAACAGACTTTAGGGTTCACTCTGTGAAATTTTGTTCAGTGAATTTTAAAAATTCAAAATATGCAATTTTGGTATGCAGGATTTTTTTAGGAAATTGTGTGTTCAGTGATTGTTCATGCTTAACCACAATGTAAAGGAGCCTGTATGTTTTGTAAACATGGAGCAGTCATGAGTCCAAAGTTTCATCTTTACTAATGAAGCTCATTCTGAATAAAACGTTAGCAGTAAAAGAATGATAGCAAGTGAATGATGGTTCCTCTGTTATTTTACCATCAAATGAAGAGCATGGAAGGGCATTTGGCAGAATTGCTCCATATTTTGTGAGGAGGTGGCTGAAATTCATCACTCAGCATTTAAAGGCAATGTGTAAAGTATGGGTTATGGTAAATAGTGAAAGGGCATTCTGGTTTAATCACTGTGGAATACAGAATTGTAGCTGATGACTACTGAGCCACAAAACTACTTTCCTGTTGTAATAAAATTAAAAATTTTAAGTAAACGCTTTGTTTATAGGAATGAGGGATTGCTGGCCTTTACTTAAGTTTGCATTGTGCAGACTGGTACGGTGGTTTCTTCTTGGCTTGACCCTCCCTTCCCAGTCACGTGATTGCTGGAGCCAAGGGCAGCCAGCTTTTTTTGATAGTGCAAATGATTTTCCAGAGTAGAGGTGGTCAATATTACGCACTGGTTTTTGTTACATCTGCAGCAGGGGTGAATGAAAACCAAATAATTAGTACATGGTCTGAACTCTTCCATAGATGTCCCAGAATCAAAAGCTCCAGGCATCAGTCTATCACGTAAATTGAGCTGAGCCTTTGTTGTCTGGATCTCTTCACAACAATGCCAGGGAGCAGAGGATGTTGTTTCCTCACACTCATGAGAATGGGTCTGTACCCACCATCCACAGCCAAACTAGCCCCAGGAAATGGGGCCTACTGGAATGAGACACTTGCATGAGTACGCAGGAGATGTTCACATGTCAAGTGAACACCTTTCTAGTAAGTGTTGGGGTTGAAATACCTCATTATCCCAGTTGCACTGAAAGTGTGGCTTAAGGTTTGTTTTTCCCAGACCTTTTCTGTGGGTGGATGGAGGGGGAAGGGAGGGAAGAAGGTACATGATGACAAATGAATCCCAGCAAGGTCTGGGAGGCTGCTGAAAGATCTGCTGGCCCTGAAGGCAAAGTTTTTGTGCAAGAGCTTCAGTAGGACAAGAGTGTCTGTAAATGTAGTGGATTTAGAACATGTTGGTGACCTTTCTGGTGCTGTACAGTGTTCGTAGGCCTGACAGCTGGGCTTGTTGTGTTCTCTCTCTTTGTCACTTTACCTCTTGCATGCTCATGTCAACAAGCAAAGCTTCTTGCTTCGGCCTCAAGCTGAACAATTTCCAAGACATTTCTTAAGTTGCCCTGAGCATCTCTAATGAAAAAAACTAACTTTCCAAGATCTGTGAAATTTAATGCTTAATGAATGTTCAGAAAATGCCTTTTTTTAAGCACTGTCTTGTGCTTCAGTATATTTTTATTGTCGTTCTAAATCCTATAATTTCTTGTGCTAATCATATTCCTAAATATCAGAGTCAATTCAAGGGATTAGTTAAGATCCACAGGCAGAAGAAAACATTTCCTATCCATCCCACAGTTACCCTTCAGATCTACATAAGTCTGTTTTCTCTCTCCTTATCAGTTTCATACTGGAGCACGTAATCATGGGGATGAAATGGGAATTCATGGGCATGCATGGAGCACCTATGCATATGAGCACAGGGACACATTCCTGTGCTTGGGGGGGCATGCACACAGCACATGCTCATGTACAGTCAAGGGGGCTGGTAAAAGAGCCTCAGGCTCTTCTATTTCAGGAGGGTCATGTACTTTATGGTGCTGGGATAGCTTGGTAGCATGAAGCTTTGTTATGGCTACCTGGATTTCCTGTGGGATGAGTTGGCACCCCCTCTGAACAGTCCTCTGCAAACCAGCTCCTACTGCTGTTGGATGGAACTCTCTGCTCCACAGCTGATGCCTCTTCTGGAGTTCAGGTGAGGAACCATTTATTCCTCCATTCCTCCAGGCTGGAATAGCCACCCAAAAGGGAACAACCAGATGCCTGGGCTTTCAGTTTATAATGAGTTTGTAAGATCACTTGGAGTCCTTTGGAAACTGAACTGCATAGAGCACTCTTGCAAGCTGGAAGACAACATACAGACTTGGCCTTACTGGTTTGAAAGAGTGAAGAGTGGGTGGGAAAAGAAAGGACACCTGAAAATGAGCATAAGATTAGACACTAGCCTGGAAATTCAGATCTATCTGTATGTGCAAAAACATACACTGGGTGTGTTTTACAGTGGCCTGCTTATGTCATACCTGTCAAAATGTGTCTCAAGAATGTCACTGAAACTCCAGATCTTGCTTTTTCTTCAACACCTTTGAGCTAGGGAGCAGCCTATTTCAAAAGTGCAGTTTTCTACCCCACTGAAAGACTTGATGGATGTACAGAAATTTTTTAGGGTACTGAATCTGGGATAAAAAAGCCAAATCTTAAGTTCTCAGTGTGTGCAGTTGAGTTACATTGTTTGAAATAAAAACTTTGCATGCGTGTCCTCCAGGACAAATAATGATATTGACAACGTTGGTAATGCCAAATAGCTTAATGAACCTATTAGATCTGAGAAGCTGAAAACAAAAGAAGTGGCTATTTGGTACCATTATTGCACTCGAAAGAGTAGGATTAGATTAGGTCTGTAGCTTTCTGGCTTAGTTTTCAAGATTAAAAAACCCCAGACCTGAACTGAGAAACCTGAGTGGTTTCAGGCTGAAGGTTTTTTACATTCCTATCTTGAGAGTTATGAAAAGATGAGTATGTGTTGTCACTGCACTCATCAGTTTGGGAAGCATGCCCCCACTTGATCTGAACCACTGGTATTTGCATCTGCTTTGAGAAAAATCTGGATGTGCCTCAAGATGGGAGAGGAGGAGGGAATATCATCTTCTGCAAGATGGTTTGAATTCAGGTGTCATTGTAAAGTGTGTGATCTCACTGAAGAGTTTAAAAATGGTGGTGAATCTTACAAGACTGTCAAAGCAGTCTGTCGTGTGGTAGACACATGGGACTGGATATGAGCATAACAGGGAGATCAGTTCCCAAGAATGGCCAATTTGCTGATTGAATTGCAAATTAATTTATCCCTTAAATTTTTTTGAGTAATGGTTGCAGATGTTTCTTGAAGATTTGCTTACGGAATGTATTTTAATACTGGGGACACAATTCAGAAAATATGCTGAGAAAGCACTGAAGTAGTAAATCTGAGGAAGCCAAAGGGATTCAGTCACAGATGATTAAATACTTTCTTGAACAGAGGTAGTCTTCACATTCATGTATTTGTTTCTTGATGCTTGTCTAGCCTGCACAATTCTTAAGGAATATTTGAAGTAAAAAGCTTTGCTTTGGGGAAGGCTTTATTTTGAAATTTGAAAGAATATTGACTAAGAGAGGTTCTTTAATACCCCAAGGCAGCTGTTTTCAAGCATTTGAGTCTAAAAACTGCTTATTGCAACATAGCTGAGCATTCTTAATTTATGGTGGAAAACCCCACAACCTTGCAGTTCAAACCCACACCAAAACCCACCTTAGGAATCCAGAACAATAATGGTTTAAAAAGCTTGGGAGAAATAAGCTGAATTGTAATCACTTCTTTCTTGCTGTGCTGAAATGCTGAGGGATTTGCTAAACCTACAGGCTGATAAAACTGAATCCCTGGTAAAAGGTTGTATTTGCTAAACCAGCTAACTGCAATGAATATGTAGTGTGTTCTTACTTTTTGACCTCCCCTGGTTTAGAGAAGACAAGATTTGGACAGTTGTAGCTGGATTGAACAGCATGATAAAGAGTTGTAAAATGCTACCAGCAAGGAGTGTGGTTTTGTGATAAACAAAGGATTGCAACACTGAATGTCTTTCGGCAGTCATCCAGGCAGAACAAGCATGCAGCAACTCCAGCAAACCCCTGGGATTGAGAGAAATGTCAGGAGTAGTGCATAAACAAGGATATTTTTTAATACTATAGATAGTACCTGTTATTACTGATACTTGACTTCTTTGGTTTGGGGTTCTTTCTTTTGTCCATTGTAACAAGGAGCCTAAAAATCACTTTGTGCTGCTTCCTTAGGAGCGTGCCATATCCTGTTTCCCTACAGATTTGCAAGGAGCAAGTTACCTTTGTATGAATGAGTGACTGCAAATTTCTACTGCATTTTCAGTGATGAAACTGGTAACAAAGTCTCCACAGAAACAGGAACATCTCCAGGACTCCCAAGTTCTATTTCCAATACCCCATTATCTGCTGTTATTATCATAGGTTCTTTCTAAATCAATATTTTGGATTATTGTTTCTTTAATATAGCCCATATGTTTTTGAAAAAAGCAACACCAGAACAAGATAAAGCAACTTGGAGACTAGAGATTTTTTACACAATCTGATTTGTAAGATAGGATCATTTATTAACATGAATGGATCATTC
>VZUA01002738.1:0-10892 GCA_013401035.1 Horornis vulcanius | reverse complement strand
GAGCCAAGCTCTTCATTTCGTGTCCAAGAGTGACACCACCCCCTGGGAGCTGGATGGATTCTGCCTCTCAATCCAGCGTGAGAGGAGAGCAGATTGCTTCCCCCATGCCCCTCAGGGAGGTTTAGGAACAACCAAAATGAGAGAGAGGAGGGCAGGGCAGGGGGTGATGGGGACCTGGCTGCAGGAGGAACCTGCAGTGAGCCCTGTCCATGAAGCAGGGCTTCAATCCTGCACCAGTGTTAGAATATCCCACTGCATTTGGAGCTCACAACACTGCCTGGCCTTGCCCAAAAACCTGAGCTCAGAGCCAGGATCCTCTGGCACTAAATAAACCAAGCTTGGGCATGGACAGAGCCCACCCAGGCCAGTCCATGGGGTCCCCACCCCAAACATGGTGGCTTGGCTGCCCCAAACTGGCTCCTGGGAAATCACATTTTACATAAAAAATACTCAGCAAAATGGGAGATCTCATCCAAAAAAAAAGATGTGTTGACACACATCTACATGCAAACACACTCTATCCCTTGCTCCAGGTGTGCACAAGGTTCAGGCAACCACAAAAAGCTTGGAAAAATGTTCCCAAGCTGATCATCCAGCCTGTGACTCCTTCCCATGGCCCAGTGATGTGAGGTGGCTGTTTTGGAGGGACACAAAGAAACCTGGCACAGCAGAACATTCTTCTGCAATTGGCCACAGAAACAGATTCAAAAGAGCCAGAAGATGAAGGACAGTGAAGGTAACAGGGAGATAAACTGGAAATTAGTGATCAGGTCTCTCCTAAACCTCCCTGCAGCTGGGGAAGGGGAGATGAGAATGCAGCACCACACTTGGTCTGCTTTGTGGCTCCTTCCAAGGCCAATTTCTGCTTCTTGTTCCAGGTTCAAACTGGGAGCATCAGGCAAAGATGTGCAAGTTATCCACAGAAAACAGTTTCAGGAGCCAGAAACCTCCCAGAACAAGGCTTGGCTGAATCCAGAAAATCCAGGGAAGTTTTCCTGACATTTGGGTCATTCCAGGTGACTCAAGGGGGTCCAGACATGAGGTAGGAGAACAGCAAGTCCAAGATCATTGCAGGGATTGCCCACGTGTTTGGTNGTGTGACAGCACAGTGTGCAGAACTCAGAGTTTCAGGGTTTAGAGCACAGTAATGTGTATAAAGCAAGGTGCAGGATTTAGGGCAGGGGCTGAGTCCTTCTTTTTCCCCTTCTTCTCCATGGTCTGGGTGGGGTTTTGTAATTGGGCAGAAAAATCCACATTGTGGGGCAGGGGTGGTTGGTGATGGGGTTAAAAGTAAAAATAATTTAGGTGTCATTTCATAATTGGACAATTTATCCTTAAAAGGCCTTGTAGAGGGAGAGATGGGAGCCAGTTTTAATTTGTTAGCTGGAAGTGCTGTAGAACTCAGGGTTTGTGAGACTGTGACATGGATAAGAATTAATAAACATCTGAGCCTGAATAAGAAATACCATCTTGCTCAATTAACCCCCACCCTGAAATAAAAGAAGATAAAATGCTACAGATCCCCACGGATCATAACCAAACTTTAGATTTCCTCTCACATGAAGCCCCCAAATCTCAAATCAGCCTCCTCAATGTAGGCCTGAGGCACTGTGGGGCACTGAGGAGATCCACGTGAGCCTGACCTGCAGGGCATCAAACCTTTGGGATTGGGTGGGAGGGCAGCTGGAGGGTGGGAAGGCAGCTGGAGGCTGCTGGGGCAGCCCAGGGAGGATTTTAGATGGCAGGGAGTGCCTGTGGTAAAACCCCACTGCGCCTCGAGGTGCGGACACCAAGATCTGGATGTTCCAAAGTGCATCCAAATCCCACTTTTTCAAGGTGTGGAGGTTAATCCAAAGGCTTCCTGTGGCCAGCAGAGCTTTAAGAGAAGTGATAAATGAGAAGGAAACAGCCAAACTGGTGAATTTCTGGTAACTGGGACCTGGGGGTGCTTTTCCACCCTCTGCATCCTTTCCTTGGGCATGAACTCTGGCACCAGGAGTCTCCTAAACAGTCACGAGTTGCCCTGGGCTGCTGCCAGATTTTCCTTTGGCCATGGACCTGGGAGTCCCAGAGCTCAGGTTTTATTGGGGAGTGATAAAATAAAACCATTTGCTGCAGGAACATTCAGAAGGGGAATCCCCGAGGATCAATGTCAGAAGTTTTACCCAAGCTGTTTTTGCAGAGATCACGTGGTCAAGAGCAATTGTAAAATGTAAAAAAAGTAAAGGACTGGAAATTAAAACCCTGAAGTTTTTATTTAGCTGAAAATTAGCGTGGCAAACAATTTAGACCTGCTGGAGAGAGAAACCCTGCTGGGGACAGACCTTCTGGTTGCTTTTATTGGTTTGCAATGATCTGTGTGGGGCATTTTTTGGGGACCATCAGCTTCTCTTTCCCCTGGCATAGCCAGGAATTTCAGTTTCTTTTTTAGGACACTGAAAAAGGAGACAAAAAAAGCTTTAAAAGAGTAAAATGAGGAAACTGGAGACTGGCTACAAGAAGCAGAGTGATCTGCAGGGAGGAATGATACAGAAATGACTGATGGATGGCTGAAATATGTATTTTCTGTACCTTGTAGATGCCATCTGCAGAAAATGAGTTGGGATTTGAATTGAAACTCAATTTCACAGGTTGGGGCCCTTGGGAAAGGGCAAAGTGGCCTCAAAAAGATGTATCTGGTCAGACTGGAGAAAGTTCCTGTGATTTTCATCTGCTGCCCCATCCCTGGAAGTGTCCAAGGCCAGGTTGGAGCAACCTGGGATAGAGGAAGATGCCCCTGCCCATGGCAGGGGGTTGGAACTGGATGATCCACAAGACTTTTTCCAACCCAGAACCCAGAGCAGAGCTGCCTTCCAGGGGTGTGAGATCCCAAAACCAGAGGGGACAAACAGGCAGGTGTGAACTGTGTTTATTCTAAATAGGTTTTTTTTTTTTCTTTTGTGCTGGAAAGGTTTTTCTGTGTGTTATTTTGCATTTCTGTCTTGAGAAAGAGGAGGCATTTGGCCTTTGCTCCTTTGAGTAAAACACTCTTTGCTCCTTTGAGTAAAACACTCTTTGTTATTCTACCTTTTGCCATGGTGAATTTTAGCTCCTGAGTGAATTTTCTGGGTGTCCTGAGGTTCCTGGGGTTGGAAGCCAAGCTGGTGATTTCCCCCCACCCCCGAGCCCTGTCCCTGCTGCTGCCAGCCAGGCCTGCAGACAGGTCACACTAATGTTTAACTCCAGCCTGTGTCACTGCATTCAGAGCCTGCTTTCCCTCCCCTCTGGACAAGTTTATTCCCAGTGGATACAGTGACCCCATCACCTCTGGGTGTGCCCTACACCAAACAGGGCTGTCTGTCCCTCCACTGCCCTTCACAGGGCATCCTCTGAGAGCTCCTTTCATCTCAGCTCTTCAGCCCTGACTCTTTCCAGGGGGGCACATCCTTCCTTGGAGCAGCAGGAAGGGTTTTTGTCGGGAAGAACAGGTGGATTCCTGTGCTGGGATGAGGATGGGGTCCTGAGGCAGGTCAGATTCAGGACTAAGGGGTGAGAGGGCTCTGAATTGTCCCTGAGCAGCACCAAATCCACCTCTGTCATCCTTTGATGTCAGATTTGCTTCGTTATCTTTCATTTGCAAGGTTGGATAGTTCAGTCAGAGCAGTGATATTACCTTTATGATTGGTGATTATGATATGGTGACTATAATGATGATTTTATGGTTTATTATTATCTGTAGTTGTAGTTAATAGTATGACTGTTATGGTTTTGTATTTTATTATATATTATTCTCATTATTGGTATGATTATGACTGATGATTATTGATGATGATGATACCAGGTTATTATCATCATCTGCACCTGAAACTCCTCCAGGAATGCAGAAACCTCTGGCACAAGGGCACATGGAGGAGTTCCTGCCTGGACCCAGGGCTGAAAGATCCCTGCCAGCTCAGGCTGGCTGTGTTTTCCTGAGGAATTACAGAGTGAGGAATTCCTCCTGTCCCATTCCCCCTGGTTTTAGAACCTCCAGCTCATTTCCCCCCTGGAGACAGGGACTAATTCCTGCTGCTGCTCCTCTCCTCCAGCCTGGTGGCCACGACCCTCTCCCCATCATCCCGTGCAACATCACTGCTTAACAACAACAAAATCAGCTTAAGGACAAAGGAATCCAGCCAGGCTGGGGAGGGGCTGGTGGAGCCTCTCCAGGTGGGAAGGGAACCTGCACTTCAAAGGTTCCTCATCCCTGCCCTGGAAGGCTGGAAGTACTTCCCGAGTGTCCTCCGGGGAGGAACAAACACTTGGAGTGTTTGCAGACCACTCTCCCCTTGCCCCTTTCCTCCTGGGATGATGACAAAAAGTCAAGGCCGTTGTTCCTGGAGTGGACTTGAAGTGTGTTGACCTTGCTGAGTCCCAGGGATCTCAGGGCTGCTGAGGGTAGTCCTGTGTCTGCTCTGTCAGCCCCCAGAGGCTCAGATGTCTCTTTTTTTTTTCCCCTCTTGAGAGTTGTTTCCTGGTGTTGGGAGGCCGGGCTGTGTGCTTTAGGAGATGGGAAAATGGTTATATCCTGCTCAGGGTGATGGGAATGGATCAGGGGAGTTACACAGGGCATGTTCAGGGTGTTGGGGGTGGTGGTTCCTCCCGTCAGCTCCCTGTGGGAAGGGACAGATGCTCTGGAAGGGAGCAGCTCAAGGGAGTTGAGTTGGACACTTAATTTTGATTATGTGTGGAATCAAACTCCTGCCAAATTAAGGTGAGCCATAGAATCATGGAATATCCTGGGCTGGAAGAGATCCACAGGGATCATCCAGTCCAGCTCCTGGCCCTGCATAGACACCTCAAAACCCCACCCTGTGCATCCCTGGGAGCGCTGTCCAAACACTCCTGGAGCTCTGGCAGCCTCAGGGTTGTGCCCATCCCCTGGGGAGTCTGGGCAGTGCCAGCAGCCTCAGGGGGAAGAACCTTTCCCTGATTTCCAGATTTCCAACCTCAACCTCCCCTGACACAGCTTCCTGCCATTCCTGGGTGCTGTCACTGCCACAGATAGAAGAACTCAGTGCCTGCCCCTGCACTTGGGGTGAAAGTGCACATTTTCCACCATCACACAGAGATGTTTAGGTCAGGATGCAATAATGAAGTTTGATAATTGCTGAACACACTAAGGAAGAAAATTTGACTCATCCTTGACTCTGACAAACTCTGATTTCTCATGTGGATGAGTCCAGGTGAGCAGGTAGCTGTCCCCAGGGGCACAGCAGATGTGCTGCTTGGGGACATGGTTCAGGTGGATTTGGCAGTGCTGGATGAATGGTTGGACTTGATTGATCTTGGCTTTTAGGTCTCAATGATTCCAAGGTCTTCCAGGAACTGAATTCGTGGTGTATTCCCTGTGTTAGACACAAACAAGGGACACCTCCAAAATGACACCAGTGGGTAGAAGTGTGCTCTGACTCCTCCACAACATCTCTGATGGACCTATTTAGGCAGCAAAGGGTGCAGGGTGGGATGTGCAAGCTTGGGACTTGCAATCAGAGTAAGGGGAGATACTCCTGAGACCCTGAAATCCTGAATGCTGATGGGCTTCAGTCTGACTTGCTGCTGAAAGAATTTGGAGTGAGTTTTTCCTGTGAGCTCACAACCACTTGTGTGAAATTCCACCTGCTCTAGGGGAAGGTGTCCTGCCCATGGACAGAGGATTTGCAGGGCCCCTTCCAACCCAAACCACTTCATGATTCTGTGATATCAGATAATCAGCTCATTTAACTCTTGGAAAACTCTGTGGGCTGGAAATAATAATTCCACGTGTGTGTTTCTGCTCTACACACATTTTTGCTTGTGCATGCAACGTGTATATACAGACACTTACGGATTTATGCCTATTTTTGCTCATGTTTTAACCACCAGAACCTCCCAGCCTGGGCATTTTCCCTCTCTCTCCTTGTCCCAGTGTGAAATCCTTTCCCTGCTCCGGCTGGGAAGTCAGCCTGTCACATGAACAGCAGGCCAGGGGCATTATCTGCCTGCCTTTCCTCGCTGAACAATGTAAGTAGATGATTAACCATTAAAGCAACACACTTTGCTGAGCCATTAACCAGAGAGGAAGGCCTCTGCTTGGCTGAACAATGGGTTCCACACAGAAACCAGCCCGGCCTGCCCATCCTGGAAGTGCCTCTCCAACAGATCCGGGAGGATTTTGCCTTGGAATGACTCGGTTTGGGCTCTCACTCAGCCAAACTCTTACTGGAGCTGGTGTTCCCCACCTTTCCATCTGCCCTGTGCTGATCTTGGAAGCTGATCCTGCCCAAATCCAAGCTTTGGAGCTGCCACTCTTTTTCCAGCCTCCCTTTTGCACGCTGCAGGGATGCTGTGTGGGAATTCAGGAGCTCCTAAATCAGCCAGATTTCCTCATCTGGAGGCATTCCAAACTCATGAGACAGAATTAATCATTTCTCTCTATCTGGTCATTACTAATTAAACCTTTTTTTTTTGGGGATTGTGGTGCTCCATGCCATCCTGGCTGTGTCTATCAGATGCATTTCCAACCAAACCATCCCAGAATCACTGAAGGGCTCTGGTTGGAAGGGACCTTAAACACCATCCAGTTCCATCACCCCTGTGCTTTGAAATCCACCCAGTTCCACCTGGATGTGTGTTTTAGAGCCCCTCTTTCTGTGTTTTAAAGACCATCCAACGTGTTTTAACCACCTAATTGCATCCTTCCTGTGTTTTAAAGACCATCCAGCTCCATGACTTTTTTTTGGGTCTATTCCTGCTCAGCTGTCCCAATATTTATCCCCTGTCGTTCTCCTTGGTGGGTGCCACTGAAAAATGAGGGAAAAGAATTTCCCAACTCTGTGATTTCAAAAGAGAAGGAAAACTGGTGATGTGATAAAACAAAGGAGGGAACTCTTCTATCTGCCTGTCATCAAAATGAGGATGTGACACAGGAACTGGATACAGTGGTGGGAAGATTCCCTTTTTTTTTTGCCTCTCCCAAGGTTAGTACATGGATACAGACCAGGGGAATGTTCTGCAATGTGTACATTTGGTACGTGGAATATTCCTTGGTGCACCTCAGCCCTCCCAGGAATACTGAAATAGGAAGCTCCCCAAAGGCAGAGATCCTTGGAGTTGCATTTGACTCAGATTTCCAAAGTTCATCAGTACAGTGAATACGAGAACAGAACACAAAAGATTTCTTCTGGGGCTGGAGAGACGAGTGAAAAAAGGGTGAAAATCCCAAATTTGTGGCACTTGGAGGTCCAGTTTTGGGGTGATTATGTTGCTGTTTGGTTCATGGTTGGAGTGGATGGTATTGAAGGTCTCTTCCAGCCTTGATGGCTCCGTGATTTCCCAAATTGAGACTTTGAAACAAGCATTTATTTGAAACAAATAAGGATGATCTTTCCTACATATTGAGCTTAATCTCTGCTTCCCCACACAAATTCCTTGAAAAATTCCTTGGCAGATTACCCAAATATCTGATAGAAGTCAGACTTTGGGCCAGATCTGGAGTGACCCAGTTGGTACCTCCGGGATGAGTGTCCTGCCCTGGAGCCTGCACATCCATCCCAGCTTTGCACTGGGAATGGGCCCTGCTCCCCATTGCTCTGCTTCCCAAATATCCCACATGGTGATGCCACATCCCAAACACCCACCAGACAGCACAGCCCTGGATCCTGAGCTCGTCCAGCCCTGTGGGCACAGAAACCAGGATGCCCCAAGATTCCAGGGTGTCTCCCAAACTGGAGTTGGAGTTGAGCTAAGACAGAAGACAACAAAACCAGAAGGCCCCAGTGATACTCAGATTTTCCCCAGCTGTGAGTTACCTGTTGAGAGCTGGAATTTTCGTTCTGCTGCTTAGCTGGAAACAATCCTGGGAAAGGATTTCAGGGATGTAGCAGGCTGGGATGAGGTTTGCAAGAACTTGAGCAGCAACTGGAAGTTGTAAAATGATTATTTCTCTATTTTGGCAGTGCAGGGAGGCACAAAAACACTGGCAGCAGACAGGTAGAACAGCAAGAAAAATGCTCTGCACTCAGAAGCTCCAGAATTACAGAACAGTTTGGGTTGAAAGGGACCTTAGAGATCATCCAGTTCCACCCAGGGACATCTTCCACTGTCCCAGGGTGCTCCAAGCCCCATCCAGCCTGGTCCTGGACACTTCCAGGGATCCAGAGGCAGCCACAGCTCTCTGGGCACCCCATGCCAGGGCCTCACCACCCTCACAGGGAGGAATTTTTTCCCAGTATCCCATCCAAACTCTCTCTCTGTCAGTTTGAATCCACTCCCCTTCATCTTGTCACTCCAGGCCCTCGCTAAAAGAACTTTTTGAACTTGAGTTTGCTTTCAAAAGAGGCTCATTTTACTCACAGGAGAGGGAATCACTCATAGGAACCTTCTTCTAACTTGGCCAAAACCTGGCAGTGCCCACAAACTGTGCCAGGGGACAACACCCAGCTCCCAGACACTCTGGCTGGGGACCAGACAGATGACAACCTTCAAGACAATGACATTTCAGTTCCAGCAGGAAATCATAAGCCCAGTTTCAAAGAAAGCAAAACACAGTGAAATAAAACACTTTTATTAGCACGAAAAGCCCGAAGAAATTGAAATAACACAAACCAGCATCACCCGTCCTCTAAAAATAAAAGCAAAGAGAGAGAGAGAGAGTTTTCAGCAGGGCTGGAAAATCCCCGACACACTTTCAATGGGTGGGCTTGATGTTGTGGCTACAAAAAATATTTCTGCTCAGTTTGTTTCTGGCTGTTTTGCAGCTGAAGGGTTGCCAGATCTCTTGGCTGGGTGTCCCTTTTCCTTCAGCATTCCGTAAGATGGGATTGCTCGTCCCAAAAAGCCTTGGGGAGATGGGGGACTCGGGGAATAACTGCCCTGTTAAATGTCCTAAAATATCCTAAAGTTTTGAGCCACAGAAACTGCCACCAGCTTCAGAGAAATTCCTTAAAAAACGCCAAAAAACTTAATTTTTCTAAAGCAAAGCAGTTCAGGTGGTTTGGAAACACCAAAGGAGTTCAGTGTGATTTTCTTTTTGTTGTTGTTGTTTTTTGGGTTTTGTTTGGGGTTTTTTTTTTTTTTTTGTTTTTTTTTGTTTTGTTTTTGGGTTTTTGGGTTTGGGGTTTTGTTTTTTTTTTTTAGGCTTTCCAGCAAAAAATGAAGCTGGAGAACAGCAAATGTCCTTTTGGCTCAGCCCATGACATCCATGGGAGCTCAGTTTTGTTCCTTTCTGAGGGCATTTCACTCCACTCCACCCTTTCCAGCCTTTCCTTTGCACATGGGGATCTTTTTTTTTTTCAAAGCCAGCGTGTAATTTGTAGGCAAAAAGGTCATATTTTGAAATATCCAAGGAAGTCTGTTGATGTTTTGGACCTGCCTTGAGAATACTTTCATTTTTTCCCCCATAGAAATTTTCTCCCACCTTTTGTGCCACCCACAGAATTTCAGAGTGGATTTTTTTGGGTATCTTCACTTCCCTGCCAATCTCCACTCCCAGAAAATTCACTATTAAAAAATAAAACAAAAACCCAACAAACAAACAAAACCAATCAACCAAACAAACAAAAAAAAGGAGAAAAAGCTCTGCCCAGACCTGCTTCTCATCCACTATTTTTATGGGTTTTTTTTGTTCTTTGCAGTGTTAAAAACTGATCAAACACCTCATGTCCCTTTCCAGTGGAGCCAGTGGAGGGAGGGTTTTTAAATTGGAATTATTTTATCAAGAGCAGAAATCAATTAGAGGAATTTCCAAAAAAAACCAAACCAAACAACCCCATGGTGGAACGCAGCACCCACAGACAACAGAGCTGGTTGGAAACTCTTACAGAACTTCAACCAGAAATTAATTTGTAGAGATTTTAAAATGTTTCTGTTCCCTCTCTCCAAGGTGACAGCAGTGAGCACAGCCAGGGACAGCTGAACTCCAAAAAAAAACCAGTGTCTACTCCCCACTTTTTACTTTTTTTCCCCCTTTTTTTTCCCCTTTCCCTTTTTCCTCACATTCTCCTCTCTCCTTTCCTGTTAAATGGTTTCATGTATGTTCAAGGTCAAAGAGCCTTGACTGGGGCATCTCCCTGGCCACTGCCACCAGAGCAGGGTGGGTGACCTGAAAGACAGAGGGACAGGTCACCTGTCACCCTCAGGGTGAGGTAAATAAGAGGTCCTGGAGGAGCAGAGCTGATCTGCAGAGGGCATTGGGATATTTACCCTCCCAGTAACCCTCGAGTTTCCCTCTTCTCCCCCAATTCCTGCCCCTCTTAACCTCAATTTTTAAATTTTTCCCTTCCAGTGGCTCTCCCAGTATGTCCCCAGTGAGCCCAGGAGTGCCACAGCTCGGGAATAATTCAGGGCTGGCTCTATAATAGAATTAATCAGCTCAGGGGAGGTGCTGAGCTCACACAGGAGCTGCTCCCTCACTCTGCACAAATCCAGGTCTGCCTCTTACACCTGATTTTCATAAGGAAATGACAAATTTCAAATTGTCCTCACAATCCCTCAAGTAATGGCTGGTTAATCCATGTGTTCCACAGCACAGGCAGAAGGTGGGAAGAGTCCCTGCGTCCTTGGCACTGCTCCTTCAGAATTAAAAAAAATCCCTCCTGCAGCTCTGCCTCACTAAATTCCTTCATTCCTGACATGTCTGGTTGCCATAAAGACAGAACAAGGGTGATTTTGCACTGGGATTAATTCTATTTAAAAAGCATTCTGGTCCAGACTATAAAGTCCATCGTTCTCCATGAATTACCAGCAGAAAGGTGATTTCCATGTGAAGAATTCCTGCCTGGGTTTGCTCAGAGGGGCTGTTTTGATGGTATGGGTGTAGTGAAGAAAAAGCTTTGCAAGAGCAGAGCACAACTCAGGAAGGATGTGCATGGAAGCAGGAGGCAAAAAAAAAAAAA